>JABXWE010010115.1:0-44988 GCA_014611495.1 Limonius californicus
TTTTTGCTATATTTCTACTGTGTTTCATATTTGAGGTGCCGTTTTAATTGTAAATACATTCTGAACGTTATAACGGGGCCAGATTTCCACTTTATCTTACATGAATCGGATAATTAATTAAGAGTTTAAAATAATGAATGTTTGCTCAATATTTTGGGGTAAATAATTGTAGCGTTAGAAGTGGCTGCTGAACATATGACTAGACGAATAAAAATTGTGCTAATTCTGCTAGTCTTGGTTGCGCCACTGGTTGTGGTCAATCTTGAACCGCAAATTAGATTCTTTGCGTTGAAGTCTCTTCCAACAATAAATCGTTCTCCTAAGCTTTGTAGCAGGCTTAAATAGTCTCTTTTTCAGCTTATGCTTTGGTGGCAGTAGATTGTTGCAACTCTAATCTTTCGTCCTCCTGTTCTGACATTTACAGCTGTAGCCTGTATTTCTTCCGTTTCATATTTGGTTTCTTCGTAGAGCGTTACGTTTTCTTTGACTATCACCGCACTTTCTTCCCTAGCAGTGTTTTGTGGATGTATATTGTGGTAAGTTTTATATCCTTTAAGTTTAATGTGATTTTGTTTCTTAAGATGTGTCGCTGATATGAGACATATCTCTATTTTTTGCATATTCAAGAATACTTGTACTCTTATACCTGTTGTGTTCATTATTTTTTCTTTGAAGCTGTAGATTTATTACTATTTCGTTTACGTTTTGTTAATCTCTCGGATATTGTTTTTAGCATTTTCTCTTACTGCTCGTACTTTTTTTTCCTGTTGTTCAAGTTTTGACATTAGGCTTTGTAGTAGCTGGTTTGTTGAAACTTCTGTTTTTTGTGAACTTTTCTTTAATCTTTGGTAGTGTTGGGAATGCTTTTGGGTCCCATCTGCACGGTAGTCTGTTTTCTGTGTTCCTTTCTTTTGTGTTACTTTGGTTGGTTTTAGTTGCGTCGTTTCTTATCTTTTGCATCCTTTCGGTCACTTTGCATCGTTTGTAGCTGGCTGGGTGGGCTTCGCCACAGTTGACACATTTTAGTCTGCTGTTTTCATTCATTTTGCATTATTTTGTGTGATATTTTCCGGCACACTTCGCGCATCTTGATTCTCTGTTGCAGAATCTTTGAGTGTGTCCATAAGTTTGGCATTTCTTGCATTGGGCGAATAATTTTGATTTTCTTAGAGGTTCTATTTCAATCTTCATGCCTAGCATCCCTTCTATCTCGTATATTTTTTTAATGTCTTCATCGTTTCTGAAGCTTAGCATAAATAGCGGGAGGGGTTTTTTCTCTTTTCTCTGCAAAATATTAACGGCTTCTATTGTTTTGTATCCTTCTAAATTTAAATCTTCTACTATACTTTCTGGAGCGCATGATGGGTGCAGCTTTCTTGTCATGACTTTTATGTTTCTTGTTTGTTTCTTTTCGTATGAGTGCTAAAAGTGCTTTCTTTCATTTAGTAAGTTTGTTAGTCTTCTACATTCTTCTGCACAATCTAGGTTATTTTCAGCTACTCGTTATTCATCATAACTGCTTGAAATGTAAACTTTTCTGTCTTTAGTTCGCGTTGTAATGCATGATAGTTTTTATTTGGCTCAAAATAACATTGGCGGCGGTTTCGGAATTTTTATTGGATTTTTTTGTGGCTGTTTAACTTCTTGGTGTTGTTGTGGTGACGTTTCCAGCGATGTATTCATTTTTCTGTTCTCCGTCTTTTCCTTTGTCACCCATTCCGTTTCTCTGATGAGTTCTTCTTCGTCAGTGTAATGTTAATTTTCTTGTTGTTGGTGTTTTCGTTTCGACTGTGCACTTTGGGCTAATTTCTGTTCATTTCTCTTGTTTGTAAGTGTTTGAATTTCTGCCATTTGCTGTTGTAACAGGGAAGCATTTTTTGCAATTCGATTCTTACATTTTTTTTCTTCATCGCCATGCATTATGTAGGGTAATAATTTCAGTAGCGGTTTCTATTTTAATTTTAATTTTTTCTTGCTTGTCTGCCACTGCATCAGCGGCAGTGGAGGTCGTTGATATCATAATCTTCGACGCCTAGCACTGGTGTACAAGTTAAAGAAAGAGAAGTTAAAGGAGATTTTCTAGCATCATATTAAACAGATCGTTCGAACACTGAGAAAGTATTATGTACCAATAATATATGAACAATTGTTTGAAGAAATGAGTGAAAATGGACAAAAACTACAGCCATTGGGGAACTTGGTTGACAACAGGGGAGTATTATGTAGATCTTCTCTGTTAATCAGTCCTTGTCATCCTGTTTTTTATCTTGTGGTATACATTTTGGGCCTGTGATTTTTTGATGTCGTCAATCCATCGCGTGTTTGGTTGTCCCCTTTTTATTTTTCCTATGCATTGCCCCCACTGTATCATCTTCTTGGTCCACTTTCCTTCACATGTTTTAATAACGTGTTCCGTCCGGTTCCATTTCTGTGTTATTACTTTAGTTACAAGGTCTTCTACAACTATTCGCTGTCTTATCAGTGTGATTCTTAATTGTCGCGTAAGGATATACGCCAGCAGTATCCGCTCCATCCCTCTCTGGGCTATTCTAATTTTGTTTACTATTGCTCCAGTTAAGAAAATGTACTAACTACTAAAAGCTAAACGTTCAAATAAATACCAAACTGTACATAATCAGTCAAACTAAGAAGCAAGAAGGTATTTCATCTCCAGATCTGGTGCTTTTCTTTAACCGTCTTCCTGAAAAATCGTAGCTGTAAAGGAGCCTTCATCTAAAAAATAAACGTCTATGAAGTTTCATTAATTCATTCATTTACATTCAGCAAACATTCCTAAAAAATGTCTAACATTGTAACGTTCGTTTTATTTCTATTCATTCCCAAAGGTTATTTTATGGGAGGTCGCCGTTTCCGAGTTCAAAGGAACGCTGATGAGTATGTTTAGTCTACAGCCCTGATCGAAAACAGTTCTTAGAATCCAATGTCTGCAGCATGGCCCTAAAAGCCCTACGCTCCATGGAAGTTTCACGTAGAGGATTTTGTTTTACAATGATTACGTTTGGTGGGTTTTTGCAGCCGGGGGAAAGCAGTTAGTCTGAGCCTCGGAAGGTGAACGCACGTGGTTTTGAGCAGGAGTGTTTGGTAGCGCCTCTGCTAGATTAAGTTACCGTATCGCTTTTCTCGCCTGGTGGCGGAATATTTATACGGCATTTAGCCGGATTAAAAAATTAGCAGATTGTTACGCTTTATTAAAGACAATTTGTAACGATTTCCGCGCCTAATAGAAGGCAACCCTTAATACATATTTAGTTACGCAGGAGCTCATTTTCCTATAGTTGGAGGAGAGCAAAAGCTCCAGGAATTAACTTTCCGATCTAGAGATTTTTCCGGTCAAGAAGACAATCTTTTGTATGCCAGTTTCCATCAACTGGTGAGTTAGTTAATTATAGAAAGATTTGTTCAGTCTTAAGTCTTCCCCGAACTTTAATATTAATTTCTGATGTATTAATTTAGGCAAAATTCGCTCGGTGGAATTCCCGTGAATAAGGTCAACTAAATACGCATATATAGATGAGTACCTTGGGAAAGTTTTACAAGATCGACCAGATGCGTTTGGCCTCAGTGATAAGAATGTTTGGAACCTGGCCGCAGAGATAGTCGTTTCCATTGCAACAATGGAAGTGATTTTAATATTATTTCGCTGTAAATTGTTACTACGTGTCCTTCGTTATTTACAATTGCATTATCTGCAAGTCAGAATAATTTAATTGATTGATTATGTTAGGGGATTGTAATCTTGGGGGTATAATTGAGGGAATTTCTGGACGTTAATTAATATTATATTATCAAATTTAGTGGGAGAACAATTTTACGTACATTATATATAGGGCGCTCCAAAAGTTGGATTATATTACGTTTTCAGGGTTTTGATTGCAGTAAGGTTTTTCTTGTCGGTTTACGATTACGCATTTCCACGAACTGTGGAGGCCTCCTTTTTTCGTATTATGCGCTAAAATTCTGTTAATATAAGTTTATTCTGGGGAGCGCAATAATTGTCCTGACTTTGTTTGAGTCTCGCCCGATTAATTTGCCTGAACGTAAGATTGGGGCTGCTGTTTGCAATCTTGTTTGTTTTTGCAGAATTATAACTTGGGGATTTGTGTCTTATTTTAATTAAATGAGATTTTGGTTGCAACTTGTCTTTTATTTTACGACGAAATACCTAGAACTAAGTCTACCTAAAGCACAGATAGGAGATATAAAGGTAGGTAATTATCTATCTTGGGGTCCGACTTCCCATTTACCATCTCAGACGAAGTTAGTAAATTATAAGTCGGTGGCGCCTATACATTAATTGTTGGAACCTATTCCTTCTTCGATTGGGTTTCCGGGATTCTAACTTTTGTCAACTTGCTAATTTTCTACCTAAGCAGTGGCGTAGTTGCGAACTGTTTTTTTTTTGTAATTCAGCTAATTTTTTATGTAGTAAAGATTAAAGGCGTGACAAATTTAGCGTTAAATTGTTTTATTGACCTGTGTTGGATTACAGCCATCAACCCCGTGACTCTTTCCACTATACCGTTGCAGCGTTAAAATCTAGTACAACGGAGGTTTCATGCCTGACTGCAAGAACACTCGAGATTTCCCGTTTCCCGAAGAACAGTGTTTCGTTGGTAAATAAGAAACAGAACAGTTTAATTTCCTGGTAACATTAAAATTGAGGCAACTACGTTAGATTTCCTTCCCTTAAGCGTTTTTTGTGAACCACTCCCTATTTCGCTGAGCTAAGTTGAAGGCACTTCCATTTTTTCTGCTCGTTGGTCCGTAACAACATCCATTGTATTGGTTTTAAAACATTCATTCTTTTGGTGTACTGCAATGCATTGTTTGTGTATTTAGTACGTAAACTATTCGGACATATAAGTAATCATTGCACTGATCATTTAATTTGTTTATCATTCTGAATAGTTAGTGCCTATGCGTAATGTGAACATGAAAAAAAAAATCAGGAATCATAGAGAGGCGAACAGGATTTATATTTTCTTTTCTTATAATATATTACACTTTAATACACGAATACATATTATTAAATATTACTTATTTTCAATCTATAATACACTTATTAACTAGCAGTATGAGAAGTGCAGTTGTCGGTAGGCTCCTTATCAGACTAGAAGAGAATTAAAGAAAACTATACTCTAAAACGTGTTTACATAGAAAAGGATTTAAATATGTTGAATAAATTCTGGATTCAGAAAAGAAAATCCCATAAATTCCGTTTGATCTAAGTTCATCATGAACAATTTATCTGTTGGCGTCAGCTCTATTTTTTCTGAGGTGAACTGCTTGTCGAAGTTGCTGACATCTTTCCGGTGTTTCTGAAATTAAATGGAAAAGATTAAAAGTTAATTGGTTAGTGAATTTTCCACCAGTCAGGTAATCAGCATTCCTGAACTATTTTGTAAAATATTACAATACAACTTGTTATGTGTAGTAGAGAATTATGGGAAAGTCCAGCCAAAGTATTTTTAATCATTTTTATACGATATTGTATAATTTGTAACAAGCATTATTTTTTTAAAATGTTTTTGCGCGTATAAATGTCAAGGTTATGCTCTTATGCCACCCCACCTTTCGGTTATCGCGAGAGTGGTCGCTGTTTGGCGAGATTCCAAGAAATGGACTTCAGAATCACGTTTTAGAGAACCACCTTCAGCTGATTTGTTTCCCCTTAGAACAAAGGACTCATACATGGACGCTCGAAGCGTGAAGACGTTTTGTGCTTATTGAAATTAGGGTGGAATTCAAACTGCACTTGTAATTTAGTTTTTGAACTGTTTTCTTGCATGCAAACTCGACGATAAAGTCGGATTAAAAATATACAAGTCAATAATTTAGTTGAGAATACCGTCAGGTTTCTTTTATCGTTTAATACGAATAAAATTAATCCCGCTACCCCTTTCTAACGTTCCCGTGACGGTTTAACGATCTAGCAAAAACTATGTGCTACAGTATATCGTTTTTGGTGCTCAAACAACTAGTTTCGTCGACATTTCTGCGTTGTTTACAAAAAATACTTATTGCGCAATCTGAAGCAATCAGACAGACCATTTGGTGTTGTTTTGATTGCCAGTGACGTCAGCCTATTTTCACTCGTCCCATTTCATTTGGGGCTTCGACCAAGCGAAAGCTAACCTTTTCGCTTCTTCTGATTTGACACCGATTAGGGCAAAAACTATCCATATTATCAAGCTTAGTGAAGATTGTAAGCAGTGATTATTATCAACAAAGTGCTTCTATTTGTGAAACGAAAAGTAGTTGTATTTTCACGAAATAAAGCAACTTTCTGTTGCCCATTGTTTAGTAGATTTAATAATTAATGATCGTTTCTTCTCTAACAATGTTTACGATATTTGCTATAGTTTACATATTTCATGGGTGGTATTCCCCGAATTAAATGACATCAGCGGTCTAACTAAATAAATCATCCATCAGCTGATGGCTAAGATGGTTTCGAATTTAAAATATAAATTAGAATTGTGGATTTAATTATTAGTTTATTCAGTAGTACAGTAGATTAGAACTTACAATTTTAGGCTTGAATGGCGGTTGTACCTCTCGATTTTCTATCTTTTCCCAATCAATTCTCCGGAAAAATGCATGTCCACGTATGTCATCTTCTCCACGAGCTCCACAACCCAAACGTTTAGTGGGATTTTTGGTCAGCAACTGAAATGCAAGATTTACTAAATTATATCTATGTTTAATATCTACGGTAAGTTTTCAAAATAGTGCATAAAAGTTACAGAGTTTTGAGCTAGATTTAATACTTATTCAGCGCATAAAAAATTTCGTTTTAATGAAGCTTTGGAAGCCAACACAGTACATCTCCAATTCAGGATGAGTAATTTTCGTAAATAAAGTTGTTTGTAATACATACCCCTTTGCATATTTCTTTAGATTCTTTAGATAACCCCTTTGGATAGCTGACGTTGTGGTCAGTGATTGCCGCGAATAGTTCTTCTTCATCTTCCCCATCAAATGGTGGCTGACCAACCAACATTTCATACAGTAGAACTCCATAAGCCCACCAATCCACCGATTTACCATACGGTTGATAAAGTATAATCTAATAAATAGTTTGCATTATTAATTGTTATTACTCGCATAATTGTAAACATTAAACTATTTTAGGTATAATGTTATCCTTAGAAAGGATTCAGGCATTCCGATTTCACGGTTGTTGAAACCGGTTTGGGATTATTGTGTGTGATCGATTGCAACACACTATGACTGGTGGATTTATTCAATTCAAACCTGTTTACACAGTGTTAGGGGCTGATACTGACTTCTTTTGTTTTAATGTTAAAGGAGCTGATACTGACTTCTTTTGTTTTAATGTTAGAGGAGCTGATACTGACTTCTTTGTTTTAATGTTAGGTATAGGAGCTGATACTGACTTTTTTTGTTTTAATGTTAGAGGAGCTGATACTGACTTCTTTTGTTTTAATGTTAGAGGAGCTGATACTGACTTCTTTGTTTTAATGTTAGGTACCTATAGGAGCTGATACTGACTTTTTTTGTTTCAATGTTATAGGAGCTGATACTGACTTCTTTTGTTTTAATTAGCAGTTATATCAAGTACTTTGAATCATATAAACTCTAATATGAACACATTAAGCAGCA
The DNA here is from genome assembly GCA_014611495.1 of Limonius californicus. Lineage (NCBI taxonomy): Eukaryota > Metazoa > Arthropoda > Insecta > Coleoptera > Elateridae > Limonius > Limonius californicus. The sequence goes on from JABXWE010010115.1 coordinate 7,648, forward strand.
AATGTACCTAATCATATTCGAATGGAAATCAGTAATGGAAGAACAATTTGAAAATTTCTTTGTCACTTTAAGCAACAGATTTCTTGCAAGTGGAGACTGTACTGTAAATAGAAGTATTCAAAATAGGTCTCCAGATTAATCACTACAAAAGGTTGTGAACTTGTAAAGCACATGGACAAGAATAATTTAAACCGGAAAGCGTACTTGTTGGTTTAATGATGTAAACAAAATGGATGTCTTCACGCAGAACACAACCTAGATCTTTCTACTGATCATACTTGAATAATAATTATGTTAAGTTGTTAAATACCTCGCAGGACTGATACTAATCGAGAAAACCAAAACCATTGGGAATGTTTAACCCCAACTGCAGCAACTGAATATGTATTTTTGTGGAAGTCGTCGGGGGAACTCAATCAAGTGCAGGAGAATATCTCTTAAGTTTCCAGAACTTTCAGAAACTGGGCCAGAGGTAGCAAAGAAGAATAAGAAGTTGTTGCAGTTCACACAGCCAATGTGATTCAACTATTCTCTTCAGAGATAGCCCAGCAAGAGGAATAGGTTTTCATTCTAGAAACACCAAGAATTTCAGTTGGATCGACTCATAAAATGTTTCTTAAAGAAAGCTTCAAGCTGTGGCCTCATAATTGGAATTGTTATAAAACAACTGCCCGAGAATGCTAATAGAATTCTCACTCACATGCTCTGATGCCATATTAAGAACTTTTTAATATCCCCCTTAATAGAAAGTAGTACAAATTATCTTGATTCCTAAATCTAGAAAACCAGCTGAAAAAGTTGTCTCTTCTCTATCGATACGCTTGTTGCCTATGCTTTTCATAATTTCTGAGAAGGTATTCCCCAAAAAAATAAGCAAGTCTTTTGGAAGTGAATCTAATACTAATTCGGATTTAGAGCAGAGCCTGCCATTGTTGAGCAGCTGCATTGTTTAGTGGAAATTTCAGATGAAACCTCCAAAAATCGAAAGTATTGTTCAGATTTCTTAGTTATTACTCAAATATTTGATGAAATCTGGTTTCAGGGATTATTCTTCGAAGTGAGAATGAAGTTACCTTGATCATATTATCAATTATAAAACTCTTAACAAGGTCACACACTACATCATACATACAATTAATACAAATATTGAAAATGGTGAGCGCGATTGTAGTTGAGGGGAGCGGGAGCAAGCCCAGAGGAGAGCCGCTACCTGTAATAAATCCCGGTGTATGAATGGCAACCTCAACAGCGTAAGGTAAATGAGGAATTAATAAAGAAATAAACTCTTATTTAAAAGATAAGTTTCAATAAATCGTAAAAATAAGGAATACAAATTAGTGTGGGTAGTGTTCAAGACATAAAATTAGAATTGCTTATGGGAAATGTTTGTTGAGGATATCCGAAGGCAGTTCCGCATTCTGCTGCCACTTTAACCTTGTTTGAGGTAATGAGTGACGTGCCACACTAACTCAAGGGGACCGACGGTTTTAGGTACTCTTCGAGACACCGCGGGTTGCAGCGTTAGAGCGAAGATTTTGGTCACCCATATAAGTAGGCACCGCGCGGATCGTTTCTTAACTTTGAACGAACACTGTTTGACCAGTACTAGCGATTGTCCGCCACGCTGCTTCCCCAAGTGTTGAAGACATCATAAAAAAATAAGCTAAAGTATCATAAGGTGAATGCCAATTGGATTGCGTGCTTATTGGTCAAATAACACAAATTCAATCGTCCGCAAATCGCTTCTTCTTTACTGCAGCGATATGAGAGGGAAGGAGATGAAGTTTTGGACTTAATTGTGATAACTGAAATGAAAACTGGGCACATTGTTTTACTCCTGCGTCGAAACGTGCAAGCATGTAGTGGTCTCACGCCACATGTCTAAAGCCAAAGAAAGCAATAACTATGTTGTCAGATGGTAAAGTGATAACATTTTTTAGGAATCTCAAGAAGTGCTCTTTGTTGATTTCCTTTCAGAACGTCGTACAATGAATGCAGACTATTATTCGACACTTTTGCGGGATAAAGTTGTGTATATGATCAGGAGCAAACGGAAGAGAAGACAAAGTTGGGTTTGTTTTTTCCAAGGCAATGTCCGTCCTCATAATGCCGTAAGAACAATTGAAACCAGAAACAAACTTCACAGTGGGATCTTTTTTCTGATACAGCATACAGTCTGATTGTGCTCCCTCCGACTTCTGTTTGTTTGCCCACTAAAAGAATATCTAGTCTGGTAAATATTTCAGTCATATAACGAAGCTGTTCAAGAGTGGATACGCATGCAACCTAAAGACTTCTTCCCGGAAGATTTTAGAAAGCTTCCAGATCGCTGACATAAGAGCATTGCAAGAGAGTGGGACGGAAAAGTAATACTGTAATACCTCTTTTTTTTATAAATACATTTAAATTTGAACACTCCGCGTATTGGAAATTCTGGACTTACCTCCGGTGCAATGTAATCTGGTGTGCCACAGAATGTTTTTGTTGTTTTATCTCCGATTATATCTTCTTTACACATTCCAAAGTCCGCAATTTTGATATGACCATCCTGATCTAGTAAGACATTGTCTAACTTCAAGTCTCTGTAAATTATTCCCTGCACGTGGAGAAAGAACAGACCAATGGCTATCTCTGCCGAATAGAACCTAAAATAATCGACGTTTGATGTAATATAGCATCTGTGTTTCCTATTATTCAATGTTAATTATTTAATTATTTTTAATCAGCAAGAAGGTTCTTCCACAAGTAAGTTAAGCGATATTTAATATTCATTATTTTACTTACACTGCCACAGGTTCCTTAAATTTCCCGCACTGCTGAATTTGGAACATCAGATCACCCCCATTAACGTACTCCATGACAAAGTAGAGACGGTCCTAGAAATGCGTGTCGATAGAGAGCATGAAAGTAAAAAGCTTAAGCATATGTATTACCATTGTTTGAAAACAGGAATGTAATTGTACAAGGAAAGGTGGTTTGCTGGATAATGCCAGTACCCTTTTCTCCACCATGGTGCATTCTACGTCGTCGTCTTGTATGATAATATCTTTTTTCAGTATTTTGATTGCGTATAATTCATCCGTTCCTTTACGCTCGGCCAGCATCACCTTTGGGACACATTTTAATTATGAAAACATGCATTTTAAATTTTTGTACTACACGGTTTGTAAAGTGTCGAGCAAATATGCTACAACCAAGACAATATAATACTAAAATTATATGCTCTTTGTTTAAACTGAACGACTGGCCTTTGCGAAAAATCTGCGACCTTTTTGGGATTGTCAGTTCCAAACGAATATATCCTTATTAAAATTGATCTAATGTAAATTATACCTACTGGTTTTAGAATTAAATAAATATCAGAAATTAGAACTTCATAAGAGATCTACCAATTATTTCGATTTGAATTCTACTCACTGCTACACCGTCATGCATGTCTCATTCAAAGGAGTCATTGTTGTTATTAGCTAAATATGGAAATAACCTACGAAAACTGTGTTTTTATGGTGCACCCTGGGAACAATATTAAATTTGAAAACATAGCACCCGAGTCAAAATAATATAAAAACCTTTTATTATCAAAATATTGCAGAAGAGGTTCGCTGTTTAAAAAATGGCGATGATCTCTTACTCGATTAAAAATATTAAAACATGATAATATAAGGGTAGACGGTCGCTGTACAAAGTAATTGACGTGTCTGAGGCTTTTTATTACATCTCTTATACAGTTTTACTAAATTTCTCCCAAATTTTACGAGCTCATCGTGTGAGTACTTCCAGAAAATGAATTAAAGTTAACATTTATACCTTTCCAAATGAACCTTTCCCAAGAACCATCAAGAAATTAAAGTCGGTAGCTCTGATGACGTCCTTTTTCCCCATATTATGTGGCACATCCTTGTCAGTAGTTAAAGTTGGCTTCCTGGTAATGGAGGTTTTCTGCGTACACATTTTAATACAAAATTACTTTATTGATTTATTTCGTAGTGACGTTCTAAGCTGTATATCGGTAATATTTGTTTTAAATTACTTCCTTGTTGCTTAACTATTTATAAAACCTTTTCCTCGCAATTTGTTCCACATTAAGTTGAACCGTTTATGAAATAGAATATATCAGGCCCAAGACTGAATAATAGTAAGGTTCAAACAAACATTCAAAGGTAACCCTTTGCAATATTTAGGTAGGTGCTTATTCCTAAATCTTACCCTCATTTGAGCCTTCATTTGAGCAAGATCTACTCCATCTTCTGGCACTGGCACATTATAAAATTCACCTTCTTCTTGAGTCAATAACTTGAACCAACCGTTGGCTGGCGATTTTATTAGCTCCGAGATTCCAAACGACAGCGAACCCATGAAATCATTACGGGAGGTGCGGTCCCAATCCCATATTTCAATTAGAAGACGGCGGTCTTTGTCTTCTGCTTTCAGATCACTGAAAGTAATAAATTATGACAATAACAAAAACATTGATATTTTACTTGAATCATTATTAATAGTTAAACCTATGAAAATTTACAACCTAAAAATAATTTGATTGTATTTAGAAACAGTAATATTCAAAAATAGTACAGAAACTCTGCAGAATATTCGAGGATAAGGCAAGATACATAAGAAAAACGTCTAATTTTCGGTAACGTAGCATCCGGTTGTATAGCGGAGCACTGCGACATCGGTCACACGGTATTCGTAGTGCAACACAATCCGCGTTCAGTAATCGGATGGGTGGACCAACACAGTGGCATATGAAACCGGCATTGCCTCGAAGGGTACGTTAAGCCGTCGGTCTCGGTTGTCATACGAACATTTTTGATAATCGTAAACCATGTAGTGGAACTGCTCTTCTCTGTTCGACTGGTTAGGTTAGTCTCCTGCTCGAGATACGCGCAAAGAGGGCTCACAGAACGTACTTCATTGTAGGTCAATAACAGGCCGTTGGCCTATACACAAAAGAAGAAGAAAAAAGCACAAATCTAGAAGTATATATTGGAATATGAATCCTATTGTTGTCCTTTTACTGCTTCGTCATGATCCATCATGATAAAACTATACAAGTTTCTGTTTTCCTCTCCACCATTTCAACTCAAAATTCGTGATATGCTGGTTCTACTAGTGGAATTCCTAAGAAAGACTGTACTAAACTTGTTCGCTTCTCAATTAGTATCCGCTTATATAGGGATAAATGTGTGGTGGTAGCTCAGTTGGCAGAGCGCTCACTTTTGAGCAAAACGTCGATTCTGGCTTGGGGTTGAAATCGCAGATTTATAAAAATTTTGTGCTGAAACCCATCATACACCATTTCCCAATCCGGTTTTAGCAATCGTGGGATCTTAATGCTGGAAACTGGAATTTGGGTAGTTCGGATTCGACATTAAACTGTATGTGCTCCGTGTTTCTACTTGAGGAGAAACACGTGGCAGAGAAGAGGCTGGTGTCCAACAGTGAGAAGAAAAAGGTCGTTGATGATGATGATGGTATAGGGATGATATAGGATTGGATATGCGCAACATAAAGCCTCTGCCATCCAAAAGCTACCCGCACTTACAAGAAGTGCATCCTGTTTTTGATAACGAGACTCTGGCGACCGACTACAGGTGATATAACCTAAAACAAGAAGAGTAAGGGAGGACATTCTTTCACTCGATAATTATGTTTAATCATAGCATAGAAAATAATCTCAAGAAACTAGTAGTCAATGTAATGGAGAATACTGTGCAACAGTTTCCGAATGAAACTCCAAGTTAGAACAATTCTCGAACTGTCCAGAAGAAAACAAAATTTAAATGTGAACAAAATAGGTACATGGAATATTAGAACGTTATTGAAATGCGACAAGCTTGAGACTATGATATTGGAAATGAAAAGATCAGAAATGAACATTCTAGGCTTGAGCGAAGTGAGATGGCCACAGGTTGGAGACTTTTGGAATGAAAAATACAGAGCAATATATACAAAAGCAATCCAAGGTAATATTGGAGTTGGAATAATACCGAAATAGAAATTTGGGAAAAGACTTCAAATCTAATTACACTAAACCGAATGAATCGTAATGGTTAAAATAAAAACTAAGTCAAGTGATACCATCATTATGCAAGTGTATATGGCTACATCCCACCATGATGGCAAGTAAGTAGAAGACATAAATCAAGCAATAAGCGGGAAGATAGAAGGAGCAGAAGAAGAAGAAAACCTCATAATAATAATTAGTGATTTTAACGCCATAGTAAGAGAAGGAATACACGAAAATAAATACGGAATAGAGAAAAAATAAAAGAGGGTGTCCAATGGTTGAGTTCTGTGAAAGACACAATTTGATAATAACAAATATAATGTTCCAGCGCCACACGACAAGGAGATACACATGGATAAAACCAGCCAATACAGGAAGGTATCAAATACATTACATTCTAGTAGAACACAGACTTCTGAATTAAGTTCTAGACTGCAAAGCATATCTAGAAGCAGGTGCTGACCATGATCAGGTAGGAATGAAGAGTAAAATATCTCTCAAAAAAGTAGAAAAACAGCAAAACCTAAAACTGGACTTAGAACAGCTGCAGACTGGAAAATTGAGTTGTGTTCACAGAGAAAGTTGACCAGAAAATAATAAATGAAGGACTGGAAAATAATAGCATCGAAATTCTATATCTATGGATTACGTATGAAGCTGTACTAACAACAACGATTATTATTAAATTAACCCACAAAAGATAAAATACACAAACGCCCCACTGAAGACTGGCCGCGTAGTTAAACCTCGGTGGTGCCGGTCAAATGGTCACCAAAGTTAAGTAACGCAGGGTTGGGGCGCTACTAAAATGGCTGTTCCGTTTAATGGTAAAACAAAAGCGACCGGCTGTGCTTCGGAGGACACGCCGAAGCCGTCGGTCCTGGCTACCACTACAGTGGTCAAGTCAGAGGCGCTAGCGCGACCTGTAAATTTTGGACCAGTTCACTACGACCATATGAAGAATTATTATTATTACTATTACAACAAACTCCACCTGCGGAACCGTTGTGTGGATTGAGTAGCCCAGTGGCCCGTTGCCTGTCCCAAGGAGGAGAGTTGGCAGAACAGGTTAGCTCCCTATCTACCGCAAAACAAATAATTTTGCTTACAGAATCAGACTGAGCGTCGGAACAAGGATGGATCAAATGGTAACAACCCGGCTAAAGAAAACGAAAAGCAAACGGAATAAGATAACACGAATGAAGAAGAACAAATAATTATTACGCATTGGCACTTGGAACAGTAAAAATTACGAAGTCCTAGTGGAAATCCTTGAGAAGCAAATCGACATATGCACTATATCAGAAACTAAGAAAAAAGGTAAAGGAATACAGACTATTGACAACCACATATTCATATATAGTGGTGTAAATAAAAATGAAAGGGCAAAAGCAGGTGTCGGGATTTTACTGCAAAAGAAATATCAACTACCTCAACGAAAGACTAGGAAAACTGAAGTTATTATAAGTACATATGCTCCGGATATGAACAAAAAGAGAGAACAACGAAGACGATTTTATGAAGAACTACAGGATATCATGGATACAATACCTGGAAATGAATATATAATCACTGCAGGCGATATGACCGCTGGAATAGACAACGACATAATACCAGGAGTAAAACAACGATATCATGAACCTGAACATAATGATAATGGAGATTTAATTGCTAAATTTTGCGCGCAAAACTCACTAAGAATCAACAACACTTTCCTTGAACATGACTCGAGATATAACTACACGTTCGAAAACGTACAAGGACAAAAGTCGATGATCGACTATATAATAACAAATAGATCATTCACTCCAACCGAAATATTAGACATCAGAACTCTAAACTCCGCAAACATATGATCAGACCACAACCTTTTGCTAGGCAAATAAGACTGAAGTATAACATCAAAACAAAATAAAAATCTGAATTCCTCGAGAAACTAAATATTGAATCTTTCCGAAACGCATTAACCAGAGACTTATATAAAAACAGATTAGAAGGAATAATCAAAGAAAACCCAATAATAGAGGAAGATAACGTTGAACAAGCATGGATAAAAATAAAAGATATCATCCTGGAAGCAGCAAAAGACGCATTAGGAACAAGAAAGATAATTGGAAACAAATCTTACAATTCTACAAAACCCCGTGATACACCCCAGAAATCAATAAAATAGCAAATAACAAAAGGCAAGCTTATATGCGATATAAATCTCTGAAAACACCTGAAGCTTGGCAAGAACATGTTCGAATACGCAATGAAACAAACATCGTAGTCCGACGTCTGAAAGAATCATATCGGGAGTACTTAAAAAAATGGAAAGTGATCTGTATGGACCACAAAAGAAAATAGGAAAATGCTGCGAAACAGAAAGATGGAAATTAAGGTAAAAATAAACAAAATAGATATAGCTAGCTGCAGCGAGTACTTCAACTTATATAAGGAACAAAACAATCCAGGCCCGACTCATATACCTGTAGAAGAGGATGAGAATGCAATATAATTGGAAGAAGAAGACGTAAAGAAAGCAATAAAAAGCATCAAGAACAAGAAAGCAGATAATATCACAAACGAACTTCTTAAATATGGTGGAGAACAGCTTATAAACGACCTAGTGAAATTGTACAATGGTATGCTTAACTTAGGACAGATTCAAGAAAAATGGAAACTCAGTTTAAAGATCCGTATATTTAAAAAGGGACATAAAAATAACCCTGACAACTACAGAGGCATAACGCTCTTAAATAGTCCCTGAAAACTATTCACAAAAATAATATTCCAATAAATGGAACCGTACATACAAGCAAGAAAGGAACAACAGGGCTTCCGCAAAAACCGATTAACAACAGAGGCAATATTTACATTACGTCAAATTTGCCGAAAAAGCGGTCGCATACAACTCTGCAGCCTTCCTTTGTTTCGTAGGCGTAAAAAAGGCACTCGACCGAGTAAGGCTTCACGATGTAATATCTATGCTATAAGAAAATTGAGTTCCGAAAACAATAACTACAGTAACACAAGAAATAAATGTAAACACCAAGACGATAATTATGGTGGAAGGCCAAACAACCGATAAAATATGTAATAATACAGGAATAAGACAAGGAGACTCTTTGAGCTCGTAATTGTTTAATATAATAATGGACAAACTAATAGAAAGCATGGACGACCTCCGTGGATATAAAATAGGAATTAGCCCAATATGGGCAGTGTGCTTTGCAGACGACACAGTGCTACTTTCCGATACAGAGGACGATTTGTAACGTATCCTATATAATTTCATCAATACAACCGAAACATACAATATGGACGTAATAACTACAAAAACAAAATCAATGGCCATAGCTAAAGAGCCCATTCGACGCAAACTGGTAGTAGACGAGGAATTCATAGAACAAGTGTCGAGTTTCCAATACGTAGGGATAGAGCTATCCAGTGGCCGAAACCTGTACAAAGAAGGAGACAGCAGGCATTAAAAGGGGCCACAATATGGAGTTACCTCAGGGACATAATTTGGAAGAATAAATACCTCCTTACACAAAGCGAATCTACAAGACAGTGGTGAGACCATCATTGAAATACTTAGCTGAAACACGAGTCGAAACATAAAAAACAAAACAATTAGGTACTAAGAACTGTGGAAATGAATACGCGGAGAGCGATAGTCGGTAAAATGCGCTTAGATAGGATAAGAAACCAAACCGCAAGAGATCAATGTGAAGTGTCCGACGTAGCAAAATTTATAAAAAGAAGAAGAGCCGAATGGAACAACCATTAAGCAGAGCTAGCAATGAAAAGGAAATAAAAATAGAGAGACCAAGAGGGAAACGAAACCCGGGAAGACCAATGAAACGGTGGGCCGAGAGCTGGCAGTCCACATCGGTGGACACACCATAGAAGTGTGAAAAAAAAGAGGCTACTGCCTAAAATAAAAGAAGAAGAATAAGAGACTATCACAACAAACGCCGCAAAATGTGAAGCCGTGCAAGTAAATATAAAAGAAAATGTAGAATACAAACCATATAAAATAGTTAACTATTTTTCCAAGAGAACAAGTGTATACCATAAGCAATAAGCGATAAAAATGTTATAATCGAAGAAGCAATATTGTAAGCCGATAGAAGGGATACATAGAAGAGTTGTATGAGAGTGATGCGATGGTATAGTTCTTACGATGAGCATTTTTCAGTTTCGGATTAGCGCTTTATTTGCATTCCACAAACTGAACGCATTTCTGTCTTTGTTAGTTGCTTGCAGATTCATATTTCCGACAAAGACGTATGTCGTAGTGACACCTGCGAACGAAACAACACCAACACTGTACGTGTGACGTGTGACGTGTTCTGTCCACTGACACGTTTAGTAGAAAGAAACAGAGATACTTGAAGATCGTCGCGCTATGAATCCAAATCACTACTTAAATCTGTTTCCAGCAGCATTTAAAATGTTTTGGAGGTTTATATGGCAATATTTTATTTTCTAAAGTTACCTAAGAGTTTTTATTTACAATGTTGTTTATTGCTGAAATTTATTTTATACACTTAGGGAACCTTGTAATTACAGTTACTGGAATGTATTCGTGAAAATGGTAAATGGTAAAACAGGCGTAAACAGTATGAGTAAAATGTACAATAACTTTTTTGAACAACAACTAACATACAATGTTCAACTGGCTCAATACAATCGTGTTTTCAAGAATACATTCCAGTAACTGTAATTACCTTTTAATGGCTATATAACAAAAATGCTATTAACTTAACTTCAACCTCTTAATACCAATTTCCACAAACCCAAACAAACCGGGATCTCTACAGAACTATTTCCCAGAAAAAACAAAAGTTCCCAAAGTGTATAAAATAAATTTCAGCAATAAACAACAAGGTAACTTTGAAAAATAAAAGATTGACATATAAACCTCCAAAATACTGCTGGAAACAGATTTAAGTAGTGACCTTTGGATGCAAAAGTGCAACATTCTTCAAATATCTCTGTTTCTTTCTACTAAACGTGTCAGCCGACAGAATACGTCGCACGTACAGTGTTGGTCTTGTTTCGTTCGCAGATGTCACTACGACATACGTCTTTGTCGGAAATATGAATCCGCGAGCAACTAACAAAGACAGAAATGCGTTCAGTTTGTGCTGTGCACATAAAGCGCTAATCCGAAACTGAAAAATGCTCATCGTAAAGAACTATAGAAGATGGAAATTTAATAGAGAATGTGCAGAAAAAACTAACATCAAATGTCCTGTCAATAATAATTAGAATTTATTCAAACTTCGTATAAAGTGTGTTGTTCTATGGAAGCAAAACTTGAACAATACGAAAAGCAAATACGAGTAAGAAGAAAATAGTTGCATTCGGGCAATGGGTGGTATTGATGCAAAATTGAAAATTAACTGGACTGCAAAAGTGATTAAATGGGGAAGTGTTGCAAAGAACAGGTAAAAAAAGTAAACGATGGAAACAAATGCAAAGAAGAAGAGACACTCTTATAAGACATCTACGAGGGGTATTTTTTAAATAACGTCCGTTTGTGAATGAGAGTGAGAATGACGCGCGATAGCCGCAGTGCGCATGCGCGATCTGCTCCCAGCATGCTTTGCGCGCGTTTAGACGCCATTTGCAGCCGCATCGTCTGTCTGTGTGGTGAGCTGTAGAAGTTTATAATGTTTAAGAAAATGGAGTCGACCGCCGACTGTGAGATACGATCTGTAATTCGATTCTTCAGTGCAAGAAACTTGGCGGCAGTGGAAATTCACCGTTAGATTTGTGAAGTTTACGGTGATAATGCTATGAGTGACAGTAAAGTTCGAAAGTGGGTGAGGATGTTCAAGGACGGGCGGGTTAATGTGTACGAAAGATCATGGCAACTGTCTTTTGGGACAGGAAAGGGATTTTGTTAGTGGATTTTATGCCGAGAGACACAACAATCAATTCTGGTGCGTATTGTGTGGCCTTGAAAAACTCCGGCATGCCATACAAAACAAGCGGTGTGGCCTACTGTCTTCCGGTGTGATGTTGCTCCATGACAATGCAAGGCCACATGTTTCTGCTCAAACACAAGGTCTAAGCAGGTCTTTTAGATGGGAACAACTGGATCATCCACCTTACAGTCCAGACCTTGCACTCAGTGAGTTTTACTTGTTTCCGTACTTCGGTACGGAGTTCCTTGGTGGTCAACGGTTCAACGACGACGAAGAAGTCAAAACTGCAGTCATGGATTGGGCTTCTTCACAGGCGGCAGATTTCTTTGACGTCGGAATTTGAAAACTTGTTGAGCGGTATGACAAATGCTTGATCAAAAATGTAAATTATGTAGAAAAGTTAGATAAAAGTATGTAGAATATGGAAAAAAATATATTGTAATGATATTCACAGTATTTTTCTACTTATTAAAAAACGGACCTTATCTAAAAAATACCCCTCGTACTAAGAAAAGAAGGATTCACCACCAAAATAGTAGAAGGTTGTAAAGAAGGATATAACGATAAGTCGGCTCATGATGAGGCATATAAGAAGAATAATAGAGAATACGAGATATGAAAACTGGGCAGAGACGAAAAGGGAAAGTGGGTTAGATAAATGTGAGAATGGTAGAAAATCCAAAATATGGAAGATGGTGAAATTTGAACTAGACCATGGGTCATTTTTACATCTTTGGTGCCCCTGCGTAAAGTCAAACGACAAAATTATATTTTCTCCTGAGAGAAGATTTTACTTTATTCAGATATCTCAGACAGAAAAAGTTATTTGGAAAAATATTTAATAAACAACCCTCCTGGATAAAGTTCACAAAAAATAAGAACTTATACTTGTCAGAGATTCGCTTTAACGCATGTAGCAGTTTTATGTATGCGATTAATCAGGTTGTAAACGCTACTTAATACCAAACAACAAACAAGCAAATATTATTTTGCTTCGCTTTATTACTAGCGATCACCAGGCACCGTAACGGGGCAACAGATCAGAATGTGATAGAATAGTTTACTACGAATTGTATGGGTGCATTGCTCCCCAAAAAAGTGTGAGTGTATATTTTGAAGAGAGCCGCATCAATTATTTGAAGAACAAGCCAAATGAAGGAAAACAACTCACACAATTCTCAAATTTATTATCGCCTGTAACATATACAATAGGATAAAAAAATATGCTTTGGCAATGGACAAACATATCGACATCTTAGCTTAAACAATTTTAATCTTTAATACATCTACAATGTGTTCTTATCATTAAATATTTATTTCTAGATATCTAAGTTATAGTTAATTGGTCAGAACACTCGTTTTTTGGGCATAATGTCGATGACGGCTTGGGTTCGATTCCCCAGCGTTACACGCAACGTATAAAATCTTGTGTTGAAAGCACGGGATCTTAATGCCTTCTTCGGAAGTGCTCTCGTTCGGACGTTAAACTGTAGGTCCCTCGTGCTTCTACCTTAGCACTGAGGAGAAACACGTGAAGAAGCCGGTGTCCAGCTGTGGTACGAAAATGGTTGTTGATAGTGGCGATTCAAACTATTATATAACTATGTCTTATAAACACTGTAAAGTAAAATCTCCCCTCTATCGTAGTTTTGTATTATGCAACTTAGAAGAACAAACTACAAATCTATTTAATGGCCTGTAGGCGTTAAAGTGCTACTTAAATTAAACATAAAATTTAGTTTGAACCATATCAGTAGAAGATTAATATGGAACTTTGCCTGAATACTTTTCCTTTAAAACGTCACCTTATCAAGCATATTATTTAAATTGTATGATAAATGTTAGTTTACCATAAATTTTCATTATCTAAGGTGGTATTTGCTTTTAAAGAAAGTAACAATTCTGACATAAGCAAAAGGTAATTAAAGCAGCCTTGAACTTCTGGTTGTTATGATTTCAGCAATGGTATTCATAGTATAATATTTATATATTATTAAAAATAATTTCAGTAGATGTTCTTCTTAAATCTTATGTATTATGATTTGTCCTTTAATGTCCGGCAGATTACCGTGAGCCAGGGGAAGTGAAAATACGTTCAGAGAAGATATACCTACTACGTAGAATGCCTCGTTAGTTTATCATTATTATGCAAGGGAGAATACCCGTTAAAAATTTAATTTTCGGCATTAAAAATATAAGAATAGCAATCCGATCTAGACTATGACTGCCTCTACAACCCCTTAGAATACCAGAACACAGATTTTCAGCTTAGTATATCTCATTTACTAGATTAGATGGATGGATTGGATGTCGTGATTCCACTTCCACCTGTTTGCGTTATGTAGTGTCGTTCCCGTTTCGATTGTAATACGTGTGCTACCGCCTCTACGCTTTTAGTAGTTTTGAGAATGTGTTCATTTTTTAATCTATCTTCCAGTTTTATTAAGTGAAAATTCGACTGAAATTCTTATAATACAAGCTACGAGCACAATACGGCGATCAATGTCTTTTTAAAAGTTGGGTGTTTGAATGGTTGAAATTATTTAGAGACGGGAGAATTAGTGTAGAAGATGAGTATCATATATGACGAGCTGCAATTTCGGTTAATCGTGAAAATGAAGAAAAAGTGAATGCTGCTATTCAGGAAAACAGACGGATAACAGTTTGTCAAATTCTTCAAAATGTACAAATTAGTGTCGGTAGTATTGAAAACATAATAAAAAAACAAGCAAAGGTATCTTAAGGTGAGTGCCAGGTGGATTCCGTGTTTGTAGACCGAAAAACGCATCTTGAATCGTTTTAAAATTGCTTCTTCTTTACTGCAGCGATTTGAGAGAGAAGGAGATGCATTTTTGAACTCAATTGTGATAGTTAATGAAACTTGGGTACATTATTTTATTCTTGAGTACAAACATACAAATATGCAATGGTGTCACACTACAACTGTGAAGCCAAAGGAAGCAAAATCTGTGTTGTCAGCTGGCAAAGTAATGGCCAAATTTTTTGGGATTCTCAAGAAGTGCTCTTTGTGGATTTTCTTACAGCACAGGCGATGAGGAATAATTATAAGAGAAGACAAAGTTTTGTTTACTTTCATCAAGACAATGCTCGTCCTCATAGCGTTGCAAGAACAATTGAAACCATAAACGGGATCTTCTATTGCATACAGCATACAGTCCTGATCTTGCTTCTTTTGGTTTGTTGTCTTCCAACGACTTATGTTTTGGTTAATTTTCTTGGCTATTTAGGTATTATAGTTTCCTATAGTAGATAATACTGAATTTACATGGATCTTAGTTTTTATTCCAAAAAGCAAAAAGATACGTGTTGCATGTGAATAGACGCTTATATGGCCTCAAAAAAGGTGGAAGATAATTTTGGAAGGTCAGATTAAGCCTTTTGTTTGCACGTTAGGGATGTAATTTAGTTGTTAATTTACCTGAACAATACATTAATTGTAGGAAGAAATGAAGCTCTGAATTCTGCCATAAAATTTCTCACAAAAAAGTTTAATGTCAAAGGTGTGAGATGGTTAAATGGACTGTTATGTATGTCGTTAAAACACATCCCGGAAATAATAAAGGCAATCGCTTATTATTAACAACATCCTGTAAAATAACGCATAATAACATAACTGCGAAATTTCAAAATGTCCTTTTTTTATTGGTTAAATAGCAACTAGAGAGGCTGCTTTTAAACTTTACTCTGAAGACGTTGCTATTCTGCCCTTTAATGAAACTTAATTCATAGTTTATTCTTCGCTAGGGGTCTTCAAAGCCTTCTGGCTAAGTTTTACAAATAACTGATTTTAAATTCCCGCGCAGAAAGTCGAGGAGTATTGCTTTGAATGCTATTGCTATTCTTCTGCGGAATATGAATTCTTCAACGTGACAATTCAAGATAAATCATGAAAAAATTTGTTGTGGCCAATACAGTGTGAAACACCTTATATATTTTGTAGTAGGAAATGTATAAGGGGTATTTTTTAAACAAGGTCCGTTTGTGAATGAGAGTGAGAATGACGCGCGATCGCCACAGTGCGCTTGCGCGTCTGCTCCCGGCATGCTTTGCGCGCGTATAGACTCCATTTGCAGCCGTATCGTCTGTCTGTGTGCTGAGCTGTAGAGTTTATAATGCGTAAGAAAATTGATTCGCCCTCCGACTGTGAGATACGATCTGTAATTCGATTATTGAGTGCAAGAGTCTTAGCAGCAGCGGAAATTCACCGTCAGATTTGTGAAGTTTACGGTAATAATGCTACGAGTTCGAGAGTGAGTGAGAATGTTCGAGGACGGGTGGGTTAATGTGCATGATAAGCCACGCCCTGGCTGACCTTCTCTGATTTCTGAAGATTTGGTTCGTGATGTGGACAACACAATTCGAGAGGACTGACGATTCACGATTTCAAAGTTATCAATTGAATTTCCACAGGTTTCAAGGTCAGATTTGTACACCATTGTTCCAGAGAAACTGAATTATCGAAAATTGTGTTCGGTGGGTTCCAAGGCTGCTTTCTGACAAAACAGAAAGATTGGGTTGTGCTTTATCGTTTTTGACTCGATACAATCACGAAGGAGATGAATTGTTGAACCACATCGTTACAGGAGATGAGACTTGGGTGTCTCACATGACTCCTGAGCCTAAGGAACAGTCAATGGAATGGCGACACACATCGTCGCCAACTAGAGTGAAAGCCAAACAGACAATTTCAGCACGAAAGATCATGACAACTGTCTTTTGGGACAGGAAAGGGATTTTGTTAGTGGATTTTATGCCGAGAAGCACAACAATTAATTCTGATGCGTATTGTGTGACCTTGAGAAAACTCCGGCGTCCCATACAAAACAAGCGGCGTAGCCTATTATCTTCCGGTGTGATGTTGCTCCATGACAATGCAAGGCCACATGTTTCTGCACAAACACAAGGTCTAATCAGGTCTTTTGGACGGGAACAACTGGATCATCCACCTTACAGTCCAGACCTTGCACCCAGTGATTTTCACTTGTTTCGGTACTAGGAGTTCCTTGGTGGTCAACGGTTCAACGACGACGAAGAAGTGAAAACTGCAGTCATGGATTGGGCTTCTTCACAGGCGGCAGATTTCTTTGACGTCGGAATTTAAAAACGTTTTGAGCGGTATGATAAATGTTTGAACAAAAATGGAAATTATGTAGAAAAGTTTATAAAAGTATGTAGAATATGGAAAAAATATATTTAATGATATTTACAGTATTTTTCTTCTTATTAAAAAAACGGACCATATTTAAAAAATACCCCGCGTACATAATCGTCGCTATTAATCAGAATTTTTACAATTTAGACAATCTATATATTTTGAGATCGTTAAAGTAATAGTAACCAGAAAATTGTATGTTATATCTTTCCTACTATTCGCCTTTTCCTCTTAATCCGTTTAAACTTGAAAACAAACAGATGAATGTTAGCTTTTTAAGGACACTGCCGGATTAACTTTAAACTGGAAATAATTGTCGAGGCAGCAAGAATACCGGTTACTTCTCTACAGTACTACATAGAATGTCATATAAAAACTACTTACAATACTAAGGTTTCATTCCAAACAGGATTAAGACAAGAGCGGATGGTTTTAGTTTTCTTCTTTACGTTATCAGTATCCGGTATTAATTTGAGTTTCACGTAAGGATCGCTGAGTCCGTTTGGATCCATGGGTATCAAATTCCTTCCTTGGCATACTGGAAATAAGAAACATTTTTAAATCCACGAATGTAAACACACTCTACAGCGTACGTTACTGTAAAATCCTTTAGTATGGTGGCGAGTTTTTAATTGATAAGACAGTAATGTAAAGCTTTTTCAGAGTAGCGTAAGAAATTATACCGTATAAATGCCTATAAGTGTTCGATTTTGATTTAGTATAGGAATATACAAAAATTGCGGAATGCGCTAGTTCTATGAAAGCTTTGTTTTACTGTTCATTCAGGGGATCTAAGGAAAGGTAACATCAAAACTGGACAGACTTTGATTTAAATACTTAATGCGGGAGGGCCTAAAAATTTTAAATTATTGTCATTTCTTATCGATCTTATGACGTAAAATACCGTCAGATTATGTAAAAGAACAAAAATTTTTAACGTTTGCTCTTGACTCTGTCAAATGCTTCTTTCCGATACTAATGGTTTATTAGGGAGCTTTAGTAACGTACAATTAACAACAATTAAACGAGAAATGTTAAAATTTAAGCCTTATCTGAAAACAATTCCAAAAACTAAATTTATTAAAGATTGGTCGTGTCTTTGTTGCGTCGATATAATATTATTTGAACAATTAAACCTGTATGACACGAATAAATAATTGTAAATTAATTTTCTGCTAAGTTTTGCAATTTCCTGTTTACAACCCGCGTCATTTTTAATGTTAAATTTGGCAAGTGTGTTTGCGAATTAATAAACATTTCAGTAATATTTTTGCCATTGCATGGTTTACGTTTATATCACTGGTATTTTGTCAAACAGCTGGTTGTGTTTATTTTTCATCTCATTTTGAGATTATCCGTTATTTGTTATTTTGTTTTGGTTAGGAAGTTGTTATTATCGTGAATACGAACACGTGTTTGAAATTAGATAATACTGGCGGGATCCTTACATAACAAACACAGAACAATAAACGAGGAACATTCTTAGCATAAGTACATTTATTTTCACCTGATTCGTTGAAATTTTTGAATTTGGCGCCATATGTTAACTCCAACTCCTCCTCGTGAAATTAATGTAGGCTGTGCAACCGTCATGCGCTGTATTTTCCTTTTGATTTGGACACTTGTACGCTGATTTTCACGCATATTTACTTCACGTTTTCAATAACTTATATGCATTTTGTGTCTACTATTTAAATTTCTAACAAATGAAGGCATAAATTCGGTTGAAATTCTTATAAGATTGCGAGCACAATACGGCTAACGATGGATTTCTAAAAGTAGAGTGTTTGAGTGGTTGAAATCTTTTCGAGACGGGAGAACTCGTGTAAAAATTTACAGATTAGCGTTGGAAATATTGAAGATCTCATAAAAAATAATTTAAAGTTAGCGTGTGAAGTTTGCAGACATTATAAAAACAAACTAAACTGTCATAAAGTGAGTGCCAAGTAGATTTCGCGCTTGTTGGCCGAAGTATACCTGTTGAATCGTATGCAAATTCCTTCTTTTTTGCTGCAGCGATGAGAAAGAAGAAGATGAATTAATTATACCAACTGATGAAACCTGTGTACATCATTTTACTCCTCGTCAAAACGTGTTAGCATGTAGTGGTGTCACACCACATCTTCAATGCGAAAGAAAGTAAAAACTGTGTTGTCATGTGTTCGACATTTTTGCGCGATAAAATACAGCAAGCGATAAGAAACAAACGGAAGAGAAGACAACGTTCTGTTTATTTTCTCGAAGACAATGCTCGCCCTCATACTGCTGCAAGAATCATTGAAGCCATAACTAAACTTATTCTGCAGCATACAGTTCCGATCTTGCTCTTTCCAATTTTTATTTCTTTGCGTACTAAAAGAATTTCTTCCAGGAATGTATTGGAAAGCTTCCAGATCGGTGGCTCAAGTGCGTCACTAGGCTAGGGGACTATATTGAAAAGAAATATAGTTTTCATTGTTGCAATACTGTAATACCCATTCTCATAAATAAAATCCTGTTACATTTGAACAATCCTAGTTTTAACGTCCAAGTACATTTTATTACCAAATTATTTCCATACAACAACCGAATTTTGTAAATAAGTGCGTTAGAACATTACAATATTGAACGTTTAAACTATATTAAATATGATACTTATTGTGCAAAGAAACAATACAGCAGTTTGAAGTAATAAGAGATGCTTAGTAATATTTAATTTGATAGCCGCCTTCTTTATACAAATGATCTTTTTTTTAATTACACCATGTTTACTCAAAATTAATATTTTAGGCATAAAGTCTTTAAAAGGATCCCTTGACCCAAGACCTTTAAATATTTTGTTTTAATTCTGGTGTGTAACATCATGCAGCATTTTAAGTAATATAACCTTTACTGTGTTGATTTAGCTTTGCTTTAAATAAAATGAAACTTCATGCCTACCCACGTTTAAAAACTTCACGTTTAAGGGCGTTGTGGGGCGTACTAATAACAATTTAGAATTGTGTTGGTTAACAGGTACCAAAATTGATTCAATACTCATTGTTTCGTTTTTCTTGATTGTGCTCTTATGGTCACAATGATGCAAGGTATTATTTTTTGTACTCCTTGATACAGCTGTTTGTAATAGTATTCGATTTTTGATAAGGGTGTTATTTCGTTTCTGTTAAATATCAATTTAGATCCTATTTGCGCATTAACGTTTTAGAAAAGAGTTGTTGGTTTCGGACGAGAAAAATACATTGATAGAAGGATTGAAATCTCGAAGACAGTTTCCATTTCCGGAATTGGCTTTTAATTTTTCTCAAATTTCAGGTACAGTATTGTATTTAATTTTCACGAATAGAGTAGTGGGTGCCAAAAATGTTGACAGTTGTTCATAAAAACCAGCGAATGTCTCTACACTGACCTTCTTGCATCGCCATGAAACGGATGGTGATGAGTATCGGAATAAAATTCCGACTGGCGACGAGACTTAGATTTCGTACATAAGTATTGAAACCACATTGTCAAATAGTTCATGGAAACTTTAACGAACCAAAAGCTTTATGTCTACAGTTTATGGGACAAGGAAAATGTATTGTAGAGAAGCACGATTCAGCATTGGTGACTTCTGAAGTTTTCTTTTAAATAACACCCGACTGCACGTGCCGGCTCTCAATGTGAAATTCATTGAGTAATTCATTTAGAAATTGTTAACTATCCCCATACAGTTCTGACTTTGCGCCGAGTGACTATCACCTCTTCCTCTATCTTAAGAATTTTTTAAGACCTCGACCCGTTTTGTCGACGGCGATGACCTGAAAACAACGGTACAAAATTGGTTTTCGTCACAGGCGATAACCTTCTTTACCAAGGGTATAGGAAAACTTCTACCACGATATAATAACTGTAGAGAAATAGTATACGGATGTATTTAAGATTTAAGCATAATTTTTTAAGCCTATATTTTTGTTTTACGACCAAATGGCCATTTAATTTCGGAATAAACCTCGTATATGATAAATACTAATTGAGAAGCTCATTTCCAAAACCTACTAAGTCCAAAATGGTAAATTTTACAGGAGAGCCAAAAAACGAGTGAGACGAAAGTATGTAACTTTTGGTGGTTAGAGTGCATTAGAATAACTTATCAGATCACCTGCAATAAGTGTTAATTTCATTTTTGCCTGTAGCTTAATGGTAAGTTACAAAAAAATTGATAATAACATAAGCGGTAGTAGGTTTTGGAAATAAAACCATCACTTAGCAGCTTTTGGAAATAAACTAACGTGACTTAGTTGGTTTTGGAAATTAAACACACTTTCATCAAAGAACATTTATTTATTTTATTAACAAACTGTGAACAAATATATATTTATAGTAATTCATCGTCATTGTTACAGTCGTCATAATGTTTGGTTAAGTTTTTCTTCAACAAGTTTCCACATTTTTCTAATGCTTAGATCAGGACTCAGATAAGAGAAATATATTTTTCGCGTACCGTCCAATAGTCAAAATGGATAAGAATGTTTCCTTGCACAGAACTACAGGACCTGTATCAGTTTGTGTCTTATATTGTAAAACAAACTGCTTAGAACTTCTTTTCTTTAAAGACTTACGATGTCGACGTCTTTTTGGCAGAAACACTTCAATATGTTCCCTTAGAAAAGCCCTTTCCTCAAGAGTATTTTTGGACTGCCAAAAGGATTTGTGAAATGTCGCGATACTGTCATTATCAAGTGTGCTAGCTTTGCACCAATGGTTTTCACTATTATGGTTGCAATTTAGTTTGTAACCCTTATTACGTTTGTTTTAACATTCAGAAGATTTAATAACCTTTTTCCAATTTTCCACGCTTGGTTTTCTTTTTCGGGGTTTTATATTTTCATTAAAATCGACGATCTGTGGAATTGCTATCAGTTCTCCATCCTCCAACAGTCCATTCACTTCATTTTTCTTTGCAACAATGTTGCTTACCGGATTTGAACTTCCAGCACGTATTAACTCATCAACTGTACCTACCTAGTTATTAATTACACCTTTAATTGTTTACTTAACACAAAACTGCTTCAAAATAACTAAATAATAACTTCAACATTACTATAAGCGGTACGCACATACACTGGCAGGTCCCACACGTGTTAATGTCAGCTGATCCTCAACTCTCACTGTGATTGGCGTAGGAGCGCGCAGTTGTTTTTGGAAATAAACTGCGTTGGACTTGGTAGGTTTTGGAAAAAAGCCCAGTTTTGTCTTACATTTTAAATGGGATGTAGTAGGTTCTGGACCAAAATCGTTCTACAAAAATGAGCCCCTAACAACAACGAATAATATTGCGCCATAATTCAATTTTGCGATTTTATGGACTTAGTAGGTTTTGGATATGAGCTTCTCATTTGCGCATCGATATGACGCCGACTTTGAATAAAATTCTGTAGGTTTTAGAACATGAATCTACAGAATTTTGTAATTTAGCTGTATGGCATGACATAGAATTTTGTAAATTTCTGAACAAAATTTTGTACAAAATTCTGTGCCGTGTCATACAGGTCTTGCTTTGGTACTGGAATGACATGTGAATTTATTAATACTTTTTCAGAATTTCTGCTTCATTTAAACGTGAAAATGATGCTCTGTTATGACAGTATAACGAGCTAGAAACATACAGTTTATGTTTCAACTAAAGCAGAATGGGAAAATCAATATCTAAAAGAAGTATACTTTTAAAAGGATATAGTCTATGGTTCAGCAAATCTGGTAAACCCTGGTTGATGTCCAATTGTCTCATAATGGGATAAGTAGAAATCGTAGAGAATAAAAACAAAGTCAGATCCTGGTTCTCTTTACGCATTACTACGCATTACTTCATTAATATACGCATTACTCCATTAATATATTATATTTTGTGAGATCTGAATGTGTTTTTATTCTCTATGATTTCTGGTAAACCCTGTGTACGTTACTACAAATTGTATAAGGCGTGTGTCGAATTTCGATACAAAATTATCGTACAGAAAAAAATACATTTTATATTTTCAAATACTGAGAGTATATTATTTTTATGTTAATGTAGAATGTAGAATGTAGAATAATTACACAGAAAAGATTTTTCTGAAGATCAATATTAATTTTGAAAAAAACTGTATTATTATGGACACTATCCATGCTTTATTTCACAGGTGACGGCAAATTAAAACATTCCTTAGAATCACTTCTCCATTTGATTCTAATTACTACAAGAATCAAATGGAGAAGTGATTCTAAGGAATGTTTTAATTTGCCGTCACCTGTGAAATAAATCATAATTAATAAAAAACTATTGCAAATACACATTAATTTCTGACATTAGAAATTATAACACCCAGATAATAATTAATTTGCAAAGGAAAAATCTATAAACCGTGTTTGAATAAACAATTTTTGTTCTAATTCGTACTAGGTAATTGAATAAATTTTTATGATTTTCTTATAAATTTACATTAATATATATAATAATATCATGAAGAAATAAACATTAGTCAAAATTGTTTCATTGGATGGTACGAACATGTTTATTACGTAAGTTTCTTCTGAAAAGTAGCACCTCATACTGATTTCTACTTCCTGCCACCTAAAATATGCTTGTAGTATGGACTGGATAAATGAAAAAGAAAGAGTTATCTATCTATTCTTAATTGCACAAATTACTAAATGTGAAGCATCTAGATTATGCATGACGGATTCAGATAGTATTTAAGGAATTCGCGAATTTTATTTAAATTTATTTTTAGTCTGATCTAGATAATAATTTGCAATTGTGTCTTGATATGTATCTACATCTCCAATTAAAACATCTTTTGTGTTTATGAATTACATTTATGATTTTAAATTTACATATTATAAAGAATTATTATTTATGCTACAAAACCTGATTTGTTATCAAAGAAAAATATAAATCGCATTTTAAGTTCTAACATCAAACATAGTTAATTACATAATATTATCATGCCGGCAACTCACCAGATTTTTAAACATTTTTGCACTTCCTTTTATTGTGAATTTACTGACTACAATTTATAATCGTTTTGAAGTGATAGTAGTGAATGTTCACACTTCCAGAGTATTAAAGACAAAGCCGGATCAGACGGCTACTTGTTCTGGGAATATTCACCTCTATTTGGTTGTTGGGTTTTTGGGTAAATTTAAAAACGGGTTTTGTGATTTATTTTAAATATTAATAACCTTACAAAGTATATAAATAGAATAAAAACGACCATCTGGCATGTTTAAAATACATGGGTTTACATTTATTTATGGAAAATGTTCGTGTTGTATATTAGTCCGACAACTTTTAATTATGTGGTATTGGTAGTCTTTGGCCATTACATTTAAAAACAGTAATTTTTATATTACGCTTCTACAGTTTAATATTAAAATTTATGCAAATATAGTTTTTTTTTCGTTTTGCTTAGTAAAACTCAGATGCCGAATAAAATTTCTATTCATTTTTTTGTTATTTTTACACTTTTTACATAATGGTATGAACGAATGTAAAAAAGGTAGTTCTTGCATTATTATTAATACATTTAATAAATGGAATAACTCACAATAATATGTACTAACAAATATACATGATGTTCCGAATATCAACACCCGAAGCAGATTTTTGTTGTATCACCGACTTATATATCTAATGTTTGGCGGGCGTTATAAAGGAATTGTGCAAGATGTATGCCTGCCTTTCCCAAACAGTTATTGTATAAGGCGAGTCTCCATTGAGCAAAATATTAGAGAATGATAGCAAACATTGGTGGATCTGAAAATCCTCAATGGGGACGCCTAACCGCACACGAACACCATAGGGTGTGAGCAAACTTGGTAATTTCAAAGAGATTCGTCGTTTGGCGCAGGTGCTGCTGAATACGTACAACTATTAGCAAACGTTTCTCAGTATAGACGTACCTCGCGCATCAGCAAATATTTGTATGCAAATAGTCACATGTGTGTCAATTGAGGCGCTGCTTTAGAGGAAAGACATGCATGTACAATATTAGGCAGAATGGTTTCAAATAGAACGTCGATTTGAGCATAGAGAAATGTTTACTTAGTTATTGTGGTATGTGGTTAGAAATTCATATTTTAGGTGTGTGTTCTTAATTAATTAATCGAACAGGCAAGAAAAATATTCGCCACAATGAGAAACTTCTTTGTTAGACTGGACCTAAGAGAGAACTGGATTCTTACCCCTCCACGGAAAAAGAATTGAAGCCTTCGAAATGTACCTCTACAGACGCAGCTCAAGATATGGATGCAAAGAGTGACTAACGTCGAAGTACTCACTCGCATGAGAGAAAAACTCAATACGTAGGTCACATCATCAGAGGGAGTCGTTACGAACTTCTTCAGCTGATTATTGAAGGTAAAATCCAGGGGAAACGATCAGCCGGAAAGAAAGATCTACGCGGATGGTTCAGCTGCACATCAATTATTGAAATCTTCCGTGCAGAAGTGTCTAAAACAATGATAGCTATTTGGTTCGCCAACCTATGAAGGGAGGTGTTGTGAGAAGAAGAAGAAGTTCTTAATTTATTATGTGAGCTTTAAAATTCTATTTTGTAATTGCTGTGTGTTCCTATGTTATTATTAGAGTTGTCTGTTCAGTTATGTTGCCGTGTGTACATAAAGGACTGTGTGTCCCCAATGTATTGGGAGAACTGTGTTGTATTTTATTATTATACTTATATCTGTGTGTTCAATAATTGTACTGGGCTATACCTCAGGATCTGTGTGCTCCTAATCTATTATGACAGTTGCGACCTATTATTTTACTATTGCAATTCTGTGTGCTCAGTAATGATACTGTGAATATATAGAACAGTGCTACAGGCCAGTAGACCTTTGACTTATTTTCCTCCATTCCTTCATTTCCCTATTTTTCTTCTACCATTCTTTAATGTTATATTTCTTCAAATCTTCTTTTACACTGTCCCACCAAGTCTTTTTAGGTCTACCGCGGCTATTTCTACCACCTGTTTCACTTTTGAGCGCTTTCTTAACCGGGTCATTGTCACTCATCCTCTCCACGTGCCCTAACCACCTTAAAACTATTTTGATGTACTACGGTTCTTATCGGTGTAGCTTTATAGCACTATTCTAATTCTTTGTTTGTTCTACGTCTGTAGACCCCGTTTTCACACACCTTTCCGAAGAGAGGCGCAGCACTTTTCTCTCCCAACTCTCTGTCTTTTCACTCTCTGATTTGTGATGCTACTATGTATATCTTTTTTTTTCCATTCATACTACCGCCCCCCCCCCGGAACCGCTTTCGCATTACTTCAGGGGGGTGCGGGCGTCCCTTACACACTAAACATTCATGCAACATGCACCCTAAACTTAACTAAGCAAATGCGGTCGCCCCAGTCGGGATTCGATCGCCCCAACGGAGCAACTGCATTTACTGTGACCTCGAGTGGCCAATGCGTTCTCGCAGTCGACCACCGCGGTCCCACTATGTATATCTAATTAAATACTTGCTGCGTGTCTCTAATTTATGTTAAGAATTGTGTTTCTACTTTATTATTAGCACTGTGTGCTCTATTACGGCATTAGATATCCATTTAAATAGTGGGAGGAGTGACTCTTATTTGCAACAGAGTTGTGTGCCGGATATACGTAATTTATTGTTTAAATTGTGTGTTTCTATTTTATTTTTAGAGCCTTGTACTCAGTAATTGTACTGTGTACTCCTAATTACATAATGGAATGTGCTCCTAATTTATTGCGACAGTTGTGCCGTCATATTTTATTAGTAAAACTGTCTGCTCCGTGACTGTAATACGTGTACTTAATTATATAATGAGCTGTGTGCTCTTAATTTGTTTTGAAAGTTGTGTGTTGTTGTTTTATTATTAGAGTTGCGTAGAGCTTAGTAATAGTAGTACCGTATATACTTAATTTATAGTACAGACTGTTATCGTATTTCATGTGTGCTCAGTAGTGGTTGTGTGTAGCTACTTAAATTCAGAGCTATGCTTCCAGTAGCCGCATGGTATACCTCGAAATTGTTATTTTAGCTATGTACTTGTCGATGGTAACCTACTTAGGGAATTACTTGGCTACGCCATGCAGTTCCACCTGTTAATGAGTTAGTTTAGTTTTTAAGAGAACTATTTTCCTATTTTGAGGCGATGTCGTGGAGTTTCTCCATTGATATCTAATGATTGTTTGTTGCATTTTGTTGCTTCAAAATTAAGCCACTAAGCGTTTTGAAAATGTCGAATTTGATGACTCTTAGAAAAGCTTCTTATTTTAATGTTTCTTTTATATGAAATCACCCCTGACTAACCAAAAATAATGAATATGCTATATTCTTTGAGGCTTTCGCGTTTTCTCGAACTGTCAAGGTTACGATGTACTTTCGGCTTAGACCGCGGGGGAACTACACCCAGCATTATTACGTAGGACCGACCTAAACAGGGCCGTGTGCTTAGGCAAGGATTTGATCTTAATGTATTTTGTTTGCCAGGACAATAACATTTAATCAGCTTGTGCCTGCTATGGTCTATGCTGTTTGTGAACCCATACAAACTAACGTTTCGCAAGACATTGTAGCTTGCATCTTCAGAATGTTCTATTAAAAGTAAATTGTAATATTGACAATTAATATTATATCTTTCGTATTATATTCTTCGCTAAATTTTAACTCTCCCTTTAGTAAATATCTGGAAATAATGGCCGAAAATCGCTTACGCAACCTACAAAATAAATAAATAAATAGTACGAATAAGACCACTCTATATTAAAAAAAGGCAACATTTATATTAATCACTAAATACAAAATACAAATTACACTAATTTTCCGAATTTCATCTCCACTAATGATTCTAATAGTGATGGCAATGTCTACAGTCATGATGATGACGATGCTGATGATGATGGCAGTGCCTGCAGTGGTGATGGTCTTTATGATGCTCGTAATGGTCGTAGTCATCGTGGTAGTGCCCCCTCTTTTCACGAATGTGAGCTTCCCCGTTCGTTTCTTCTACGTTGACGGGAATGTGAACGGATAGCAAGTTGGGATTTAACGATTTTTCTTGTGCTTCCGCACTGGCGATGGGTGAAACTGGATTCGGGATTTTAACTATGCTAGCACTTTCTGCATATTTCATGATGATGAGTGTTGCAGTTACTAGGAATATCTGTAAAAACGGGTATTTTACATAGTAACAATCTTATAGGGAAAGTTTAGTGACATAGATTTTATATAAGATAAGATAATATACACTAGTGGCAAAGTTAAGCGATATTTTCTAAGTATAGGTGTAAGTTGCTTAGCAACATGAAAAACACAAAATGCATTACGCCTAAACCAGTGGCAGATTTTATAAAATATAGGTGTCTTTCAACTAAATTTATAAAAATAAATATGTTATACAGTTAATTATCTATGAAAGTGAACTACTTTTGTGTAATAAACACTAATCTGTAATGTCATCGTTTCCCAAATACAAGGTAAATATTTTGAATATATTTTTTCAATATTAAGCATTAAAAAAGTAACGCTAGCTATTAATATGTAAATTTGGGGAAGACTGTTGTTATGCTGCTAAACTCTATACGTCAAATTCTAAAAAAAAACACCCTGTTTCTCAGACACCATGTATTAGGTCTTAGTTTTGTACGGTAAATCTATATACAGTGATGTGAAAGTGAAAGTCATGCATAATTGTTTCTTACAGTTTAATATAACTTTTTGGCATAATATTATGAAAAATAGATTGTTATGAATTATAGATTTATACTGACTGCTTTAGAAGAATCGAAATTGATGTTGTTGCCTAAATCCCTTAATTACTTAGTTATTATTCTGAAAAATAATGGTAATTTAAAACTGATGTGTACGAGAAATGTGTAGATTTTGGTATTAAATTTAAGATACACTTTATTTAAATCCACAGGGTAATTCGTATAACCTAACCTCATATTATGAATTAATAATAAAGTAGATCAGGATTTTTTGATTGCTATATACATTTATAGAAGACGGCAAATTTTCAGGCCTTAAGGCTGGTGTTTACTTGAAACTAATTTAATTTTGTGGTATATTGGGTTGTCTAATCACTAAATATAATTTTCTTGACAGTTCTAGACCTACGTTTGTAAATTTGTATGAAATTGTAATTTTCCATTTTTTACTTCCTAACCCCATAGTTAAAAAAACTGCATTAAAAACAAGCATTACTATGGTTATTTTGCTGTCAATCTATAATACGTATGACGTGTTGCCTATGTGCTTCCCTTATGTTCACAATTTCTTAAACACCATTTCCAAAATTTTATGTTCAACTTAAAAAGATATAAACTTTCTTTATACTAATTATGATAGATCTATCCTGTGTCTATCTACTGATGAATTTTTATTTAATTTTATATGCTGAAAACACACCTAATCTTTTTTATCTATAACATAATCAACATTGAGAGATTCCAAAATTTCTTTTCGTCAGTAGATAGACAAGACATCAAGAATTATGTAAAGTATTGAGCATGTCTCAATCTACAGCCTTGCTCTCAAAAAATGGAAGTAGCCTAAGTAAATCTAAGAATTACACCTTCCCGCAAAGACGTTTAAAAACCGATTTAATTATCTTAACCCCCTCCCTCTAATTAACAAAATTTGGCTATTTTTACCAGATTATAATTTTAGGTTCCATTATCTAAATAGGCTACTTTTGACTATTTGTTTCTGTAACAGTAATTGTTTAAATAGGGCAAATATCTATGTTATGACATATTTATGTGCTTCTAAAATTTTTTTAGCTAATAGGACATACGGTGTGTGCAAAGTTGAAATCAGTCATGTAAATGGCGAAAGAGTTACTCAATGTTAAATGTGGAAGCATTTAGTGAATGTTTAGCGTAATTGCAAATTTAATTTCGCCTTAATTTTCATATTCCTAATATTTTAATTACAATAAATTTAGCAACGAAATCTATATTTACAGATTGTATATTTGTATTCTATTATTGAATGGTCCACTTGGTAACAATAAACAAATATTGAGGAAGATATGTTTTCTGTACAATTGAATGTTTTTAAAGAAAAACGTATTGTGAAAGCATTTACTGTTATAAAATTATTAAAAACCACTTTCATATGCGTATGCCCTTCTGTGATTTTGTAGCCATGCATTTTGGTACACACTTTTTATACGAATATGACATTGCCCATAAAAATTTGCATGTGTTGAATTTGCATAAATCTTAGGTTGCCTAATTGTCAGGCTTCTGTGTTGTATAAGAAATGGGTCATTAAATGTCTGCATAATTGGAACTTGGCTATAATTAAATTATTCATGTTTTTAAAATGCTGAATGCAATAATTATAATTTAATAAGAAAGTCTATATAAATGAATACATTTTGGATTTTCATGTAGTAGAATATATTCAATATATCATATTGTAATGTTGCTTGCTAGAATTTTGGTGCGAAGTTTAAAAAAATCTTCAATTTTCATATTCAAAAACACATTGTGAAATTAAACATAATTACAAAAGGACCCTCTTATCTAATACATTTTCGTGTATATACTACTTTTCGAATAAGAAATTTAAAGTAAAGAATAACATACCAATTTGGACGCCATGATGTTACAGCAACTACTCTTACAGGCAGAGGGTTTGAATTGAAATGAATAAAGCTCTTTGCAAGTCGAACTTATATATTGACTTTCACCAATACACCGATCACGTCAGTTGTTAGACACCAATTATTGGACAACCCCAAATGAACAGATAATCGTTAGTCTATTCAAATTTCCCAACCAGGCTTACTTAAGTAACTTTAGCCTTAGACGGTATTAGACAAATTACAGTGAATTAATGCTGTCTGGCTCAGAAGTCCAGAATTAGATTTAAGTTCTCTCTTTGTCAACTTTATTCCAATTCTTTGGCTAAAGTTTATATTCTGCTTGTTCTTAGAAGCAAATTAGGCTTATCCGTCTATATTTAAATAACTTTGCGAAATTAACTTGAAAATCGCCTTTTCTTGGAAACTCAGTTTTACGACAGCAAGTATTTAATATGCTTGAATTAACGGAATAATGAGGTAACTTAAAATTTGTTCGTAGTAATAATATAAACTCCCTTATATTTGTGACACCTAAAATTTATTTATATTTTTATTGCTATTATTATACTTTTTGTTTTCAAACTTAATGTATTAAATACTAGTTGTAGATCGCCCTTAGTATAGTATACACGTGCAAAACCGTGTCTACTAAAATATAGGCTTCTAATTTTGAAATCTTTTAATGTTCTAAGTTAGTTGTGCGTGCTCGATATTTATGCTTGCATTTATAGAAATCTGCTTAGGGAAAATTAATATTTGAGAAAAATTGAGTATTTTTAGAAACAAGATATATATGTTTGATTTAGGCACATACAGAAGAATACAAAATAATCAATCAAAAGAAATACATGATAGGTATTGACAAAGATTCAGAGAAAAATAAGTAATATTATTTTAAAATAAAAAAATATTACACCTGGAAGAGAAAAATATATTCATATAAAGCAGCTGCATAACGGAACAAATATCTTATTACATTTTGTCATATTTTCTTTTATTCAAAAACTTGGTAATCCAATTGGCGTACATTTTAGTTGACTTAATAGTCCCTATTATATTTTTTGAAAATAAAACAACTGCAAAATTGTTGGATTTTTAATTGTTGGAGCTTCTAAGAAGTATTTTTCCAAATCGGCTAAGAATTTTCGTTAAACAGTGTTACATGATACAAGCCAGAAATATTTTCAAAGATGTTTTGATTTCTGAGGCCTGAGTTTTAAAAGTTTAAAATCTATAAATTTATTCCGCCTTTGTCCTAAAAACAGGATATTAGATATTAAAGTATCAAATTTAGGGATGTATTTATTTTTTAAATGTAAGTTTGCCAATTTTGAAACTACAAAGTTATAAGGTAGTAGTTCCCAATCTTTGGTTGACGAATGCTTTTTGGTGGGTCGCCAGTTGTTTTCAGTACTGGAACCTGGTTTCCGTAATATATATATATATGTATATATATATATATATATATATAAATCCTGCTATCAATATTGCGTCCTTTCATAACCCAGTCTTATTGCGTCCACTAGAAATACTGCAGTTAGACAAAAGATTATTCAAGTATATTACTCTCCACCAAATATCAGGTCGATCGCTCCTTTTAAAATTTGTCTACGTTGCTTTAAGTGTATATATTTTTTTTCATATCGCATACCTTAGTGACTCCTTTCATTCTGCTAACATTATTGCGGCCACTGTATATTTTTTGTACAGTTTCCATACCATCTCACGCACATTACTGCATCCACCATGTTGCCTGATTTCCTGACCATTAATGTTCTAAAAATAGCTTTACTTACACTGCATACAGTAAACTAAACTACGTGTTCTCCATGGGCCGGCGTAATTTGGGCCGAAATATACCTGCGTAATCCTCTCATTAGTTCGCAAGCCTTAAGTATACCTGTAATTTGCGCAGAACGGTAAAGATTACCGGTAAGCGTCGTTATCAACCTTGCTTAAATCCTACCTGTAAAATGCGCTGGATTGTTTGTTGTTAGCTTATAGATTATTGACCACCACATAATTAATATACTGATCATTTCAAATAAAACAAAGATTAAAAAAAAATATCGGTATATTTGGCCCACTTCGTCTGGATTTAAAAATGGTATCCCAAGTCGCTTTCTTTATCTTTATATTGTACCACAAGTCCAAGTTCTTGAACTTTTCTAAACCAGGTCTGGGCCAAGTGAAACCTGCAGCCAATAATTTTTGTTTCCGAGCAAACGGATGTTACTGCATTATGAATTCCCTTCTCAAAATCGGATACTGTAATTTTTGGATTTAAATTGAATCCTAGTTCGAACGCTCACTTTTCTAAACTTAAACGAATCTATAACGAGCAATTGTACTCCACGGTTACTTGCGATAGCTTCCATTTTTGGAACTAAGTTTTATTTTATAATAAACATTATGATTTGTTATCGGTTTTAACCCCCCTTTTACGCAGTTCCTAAAATTTTAGAAATGTGGATTGGTCTATATCATTAAAGTTTGATAACGATGCTTATCGTAATGTTTACCGTTCTGCGCAAATTACGTTAAGGATTACCAAAATTGTAGAAGTCATCAGCGCAAATTACGTATCAGATTAAGGGGTCAGGTAAAATTCGCAAATTACAATCGCCCTTATCCATACACATTTTCGATATAATTTATTATGTGCATTTTGTGTTGGTGGTGGTGGTAGCTCAGTTAGTAGAGCGCTCGCTTTCTGAATAAAACGTCGATCCTGGCTTGGGTTCGAAGCCTAAGCAGAACTATCCAGATTTATAAAAATCTTGTCTGCAACCCACCACACACAATTTCCCAATTCGGCTTGCAACCGTGAGATCTTAATGCTAAAAACCTTCTCTGGAATTTCTATCGTTCGGATTCGACGTTAAACTGTAGGTCCCCCGTGTTTCTACCTTAGCGCTGAGGAGAAACACGTGGCAGAGAGGAGGCCGATACCCAGCAGTGGGATGGAAAGGCTGTTGATGATGATGATGATGATGATTTTGTGTTGCATTTTTACCTTGTCAGGCTCCTACTCTTAAGTGAATAACTCTGTATATTACAAATTACTAGTCAGACGACAAAACAGAGAAGTTTTAATGCTTCATTTTATTATAATTAGAGCTAGGATAGTTAGGCAAATTGCCTTTTTTAATAAATGGAAGGATTATAGGCAGACCCAATTTTAAATCCGTTTTAGAATGCGTGCAATTCAAAAATGCGAATTTTATTTTGACTTTTTTGTGTCTTTTTGTAGAATCTGCCTTTTTTGAGGAATTTCCTATTTTTCTTGCCTTTTTGTGCCTTTTATTGTATATTAAATATAAATTTTAAGAAATCTAGTTATTAAATTTTTAATTTAAAAAAAATTTGTACTAGCAATTTTCCAAGAAAAATGCACATTTTAAATTTTTGAAATAGATTGTAGAAAGTATTATTCCCACAGCACTTAAGGATATTAAGGAATTAAATCGTGATCATTTTCGTGCGATTATTTTTTACAATTTTCGACGTGGATTAACTCAACAACAGTGCAGCGATGCACTTAATTCGCTTTTTGGCAATGACGCACCATCAAGGACCAGTGTTTATCGATGGTTTACTGAATTCAATCGTGGCCGTAGTTCGTTCAACGACGAATTTCGTGAAGGTCGTCCAAAATCGGTTGTAGTTCCGAAAAACATTGATGCGGTACGTGAACTGATACTGCAAGATCGCCATGTGACTTATCGTGAGATTGAGGTATCCTTGGACATTAGTGGGACCAGTATACATTGTTCGCATTAGATCCCACATAATTTGACAATCGCTCAAAAACAAACTCGTGTCAATTGGTCGCAAGAAATGTTCAAAAAATTCGATCGCAGTGCTTCAAAATATGTGTATGACATCGTGACAGGTGACGAATCGTGGATCTACCCGTATGAGCCCGAAAGTAAACAGCAGTCGACTGTATGGGTTTTCTAAGGCGAGCCAAACCCAACAAAAGTCGTTCCTGCTCGAAGCACTTCGAAACAAATGGTCGCCTGTTTCTTCGGTAAAACTGGACATGTCTCAACGGTACCATTGGTGCAGCGTAGAACGGTCAATTTTGAATGGTACACAACCATTTGTTTGCCACAAGTCTTCGAAGAAATTAGGAAAACCAACCGCCGAAGACGGATCATTCTCCACCACGACAATGCGAGCTCTCACACTTCGGCTCGAACAAGTGACTTTTTGAGCACTTAAAACGTCGATTTGATGAGTCATCCGCCGTATAGTCTTGATTTGGCACCCAATGACTTCTTTTTATTGCCGAACATCAAAAAAAAGTTGCGAGATCAACGTTTTTCGACAGCTGAAGAAGCGGTTGATGCGTTCAAAATACATGTTTTATAGATACCTCAATCGGAGTGGTAAAAGTGCTTCGAAAATTGGTTCACACGCATGCAAAAGTGTATTGATCTGCATGGAGAATATTTTGAAAAACAATAAAGCCATTTTCGATGATCAATATTTGTTTTTGTTCTCTAATCCCGAAATATAAAAGGCAACCCTCGTATATTGATATTATATTTATACGCAATTACTTATGTATATAGTAAAAAAATTGTAAAAACATTATTTATTTCAAATTAAAAAGGTGTTCTAATTTTTGTTACGTTTATTTATAAGAGATACCGAACAAAACGATAAAATAAATATTTTTGTGTAGTACATATTATATTAAACTATTAATGTGATGCACTGAAACAATAAAAAATAAATTGTGCACATTATGGAGGGTGACACAGTGCAGCCTATTACAATTACAATCCTGCTCTAACGAATGTTTCTGTTAAAAATTTAGTCGAATTAATACATTGCCGATATAAGTACCTACCTGCAGATTCACAACAGCCTCTTTGAAATATTTAATTAATGATTTATAACTAGGTTGCAGTATAAGAAATAAAATTTATTCACTTTTACAAACTTCAATCAAACACTACATACGACTGTTGAAATTGTTAAAAACAAAATTTAGTACGCGTATTTTGGCTAAGAATAAATTATAATAATAATAAATTATAGGCAGATAGGGGGATCTTCGGCTGCTAAAACACGAATGCTGAGACAAATTGTAATAACTTATGTTTTAATTTATAAGAATGTGAAATGTTTTCTCGGTTTCCGTAAAATACTGAGGCATTTAGTATGACATATCTTCGGCAGAAAATGATTCAAAAATTTAAAATGGTCTAGTTTTTTAATTTGTCTTTTACTGTACTAAAGGCACGAAGAAGACATTAAATAATACCTAAAGCAAAACAAACACAATTACTTATACCTATTATTTTATAGGCGTGTAACATTCTATAATCTCTTGAATTAATGGGCGACTTGATTATCACATAACACACGAATATCATTTACTTCGAGATTTAATTTAATCAAAGATAAGGACAAACAACACCACCGACTCCGCATGTAACATTGTGTTGCAATGCAATACAGTGTTGCCAGTTCGTGGACGCAGTAAGTATAAAATGTACATTCTATATACGGAAAAGTGTATATATTTAACGCCCTCCCAGCGACTAATGCATTGAACTATAATACCCTTCCCTTATACAATATTGCGTCCATCAATTTTATGAATTTGCCGCTATATTTTATATGTTAGAGCAATGCAGGTTTTTCAGGTTGGAGAGAACTGTTAAGATGGTTACACTGCTTTTAAAATAAATTACGAAACAGCGGGAATTTTAAATTTTTATTAGCGATTACATTATTGCGTCCGGTATACGGCCGCAATAATTCGTCGGACGCAATAGCAACCGTAAATTGGCAATGTATGGACGCAACAATGATAGCAGGATGCATATATATATATATATATATATATATATATATATATATATGTAATATCAGAAACAGCACTATAGTAGAGACTAAACAAATGCAATACAAAAAAAAATAAGAATGTATTATTTAATTCAGTAAATGTTCAAAACAGTAATTTTGTAAAAACTACTTGTTTGGGTTGCTGCCGTCCAAACCGGATATTTCCGAATTTTTCATAAAATCAGTTCTTTTTCCCATGCCTCTAGTATAGAAAACTAATAAAATAAATGGGGTATAACCTGTTACAAAGTCACAAAGTTAAAACCTTTTATAAATCTAGCGCAACTGGAAATTCGCAACATGACAGAAAACATATTCTACTTAAAACAAATTTGACGTTTGGTTGTGTTAATTTAGGAGTTAATACCAAGATCTATTGCAAGGCTATACTATAATTGTATACCCCCTTCAGTACAAAACTATACAGGGTGTATTAAGATGTGCGGATAATATTTACACCACGCTATTCTAAGTTGAAAAACAAGCAAGAAACTCTAATACCATTTTAGTATTAACTCTTTGGTTAAGGAGTTATTAATGCCGAAACTTTTTTCGACTTTGGTTGATAAATCGATTTAAATAGTATCAACAACACGTTGTTCAACAATTACAATAAGAAATCAAATATAAATTATAACATTTTGGTAATTAGTTTACGTATAATTTAATATTTAAGAATGCAAAATCTTCGCGATTTATAGTTTTGGAAGACGTTGCAACTATGCATTATAGGCTGGGTAGATTTTTAAAATGTAATAATAAAAAATAAGTGGACGCGACTGCCTCCCTGGACTTTCCCAT
>JABXWE010010116.1:0-32957 GCA_014611495.1 Limonius californicus
TGTAAAATCTTCACCTATTGCTTCAGAGTTGTCGAATTTTTCTCCACTTCAGCTTTGACGTAAAAAGACTCTGTTGATCCAATGTTTTTCGATTGTCGATCGCTGCCGAATTCTTCCGTCTTGAATATCGCACTTCTGACACCAATAAATTTCTCTCTTGTTATGGATTAAAAGCACAACAAGGGAAAAATAAAATACTTGTAGAATTTCGTAGTTTATAATTATAATTAAAATAGAATAATAAAATAGTAGCAGTAGCAGTACAACGTTGTTGAAAATGTGGTAGGAACAAATCTCTCTCCCTCTAATGCAATAAATTTGACAGGCTATTTATACTAATTCATCAGTGCACATTGAACAGTCTTGTGATCTATGATTGTTTATCTTCAGTTATCTTCAGTTAGTTCGGAAACTTTAGTTTCTGATAAAATGTCTAATGATTAATGTATTATTAGAAGTAACAACAATGGAATAATTTGTGGGTATATAATATGTAACAGTATATAACATATGCATCTCTAAAGTAAATTCTAATTCAATAAGAATGCTGTTTTCTTAATGTAATAACCATGAATTTTGTAATAACAATAAAGAAAGGAAGAAGATTGTGCGTCAAAACATGTTGCACAAGCACAGTCATCAGTTGCTATCACATGATACGAATGATACGATAATGATATACCACGTAATATTATTCATAACTGTGTAATCATTTTTAGGAATTATCACTTGCAGTTGAAAGAAATATAACGCAGGCTGTAAAAGGATTATTTCCCACTCAAATGGAAATTCTCATTACTAATGCAACGTACAAAATCGATAATTACTTATCTTCCTTTTCGTTGTCCAGGTAGCAAACATTGTATTATTGGAAATATTATTTTACATACTGGTACATCTGAATAGGTACCTGCAAGGAAACATCAACAAGTCTGTGAATCATAATATATTTGTCAATGCCAAATTCAAGGTAGGGTTGCCAGAAATCATTTTCTCATATACAGGGTGTGTGTGTGAATCGCTTAACACGCTAATATATTTTCATTACTGATTTAAATACGCCTATCATTTGCAGACCGTTATATAATATTAGTTTTTGGAACACCTTTTATATTTTTATACATTCGAAATCGGTGCTAAAAATAGTGTAATAGACTTAAATATATATTTTAGCGCAGATATCTTTCAAATTCAATAAAGTTATTTTATTGACCTGTAATTAAAACAAAAAAAGGTATAGGTTGTCAAGCTATTTACAAACACGCTATGTATAGAATGCCACTTGAAAATATAAAAGTTTCAAAAAATATGCACAAAATTGATAAAATAGTAACAGTAAATATAACAATACTTTAACTGGTTAGTAGCTAATACCATCTAGGTTTTGTTATATTTTCCTTTTCTTGCGGTGCTTTATCTCTTACGAGATGTAGCTATTTTCTTTATTTTTCAAGCAGTTTGGCAATTTAATTACCGGATTGTAAAGTAAAACGGCATTAAAAATTTCAGTTTTGTTAATAGAGGCTGGTCAAATAAAGATCGAACAGCTGTTAGTTCCTGTACAGGACGCTAGCGCGTATTTCGTGTTTCTGTCAGTCGCCATAGAGCAACGAGTGTATATTAAATTTTGCTGTAAATTAGGGAAAACTCCAACGGAAACTTATGAAATATTTAAAACGGTGTACGGTGATAACACTTTAAGTAGTATTCGTGTGTTTGAATGGTTTAAACGTTTCAAACATGTTCGTGGATGAGCTTGGTTTAGGCGTTTAGAGTTGTTTTGATCGTATAATATGCCCCTTAAATGTTTACACTTTCTTTCAACGCCCTGTATCATAGGGATAACTTCTGTTAAATGTAAAAGGACTGGCAACCCGAATCCAACTACTGAAGTAGTTGATTGCAATAAGTAATTACCTATTTCGATGTTACAAAGTAGTTGGGATGCAATTTATATAAATGTATTATAAAGTTTAATTTGGCTTAAATGACGCGACAACTGTTTTAGGAATTACCACAATATGCGATTTACAAATGGAAACATCTGGATTATGCTAATCCCAACAATTTATGCTGTTATTGCATTTACTCTTCTGATAATAGCGTTTTCGGCTGCAGCCAAGGACCTGAAAAACATTATATTGAACGTGATATGGTCTCCACCTTCAAAATATGGCACTTCCTACGCCCTTACTATGTTTCGAGTAATTATTGTTCATCTTTATTTGGACTTTCCCCATGGTGTGAAGTCCCAATCCGCCTTTATAATTTTGTATGCACTGTGATTTGGTCAAGGTCATAGCAATTACAAATGATTAATGTTGATTGAAAGACAAATTGTACAATGTGATGCAAACTTAATGCGGCTTGTTTCAGTTTTAATGTTATTTAAATCGTTTTGGGATTTTATAGAAAACATTACCTAACATTATCAAAATTATTATAATCGATATCATATCAACATTATAAACATAGTTTTTCGTTTTCTTAGCTCCTTAGAGGCACCTTTGTTTTGTTTTGACAAAAATAATTAGTTTTATAAATAACTTTTACGATTTCAGATTTCAATGATGTTCTCAATTTCATTCTTGTGGCTGCTTTTAATGTTAACAATAATATTTTATTGCTTGTATTTGCCATTATCTGTACTTTGCGAAGCAGTCAAGGATCAAGAAATTTTTACGAATTATATAGATAAACCGAAGGTGGGTTTTTCCATTTATTTAAATTTGATACTTTATTACTTTTATTGTTTCATCGAACCAGTATATTGATTTTATGTATCTTTTTTAATAAGTTCGAATTATTGCTCTAATACGTATTAAAATAGTAAACCCGTTTCGGCGAAACATAATTTTAAATGTCTGTTGGCTTTGTATGTCAGTGATATAAAAATAACCACCAAAATGGAATTTAAAAAATACTTGTTTGTGTACGTACAGTCCCACGTAAATGTCCTGAAAAGAACCTATTTTTAAAATTTGTTTTTATGAATTTACGCTTACACAATTTTCTGTAGTTCAGTAAATGTAACAGTAACTACAACCATGTGCAACTGTTAAAATTCTCACAGAAAAAACAAGGAATGCTAGTTTTATCAAGTGAACTTTGTATGAGGTCAACTATATTAAGCAAAAGCTATCTTTTATCAAGTATTAATGCCGAACAAC
Organism: Limonius californicus; assembly: GCA_014611495.1. NCBI lineage: Eukaryota > Metazoa > Arthropoda > Insecta > Coleoptera > Elateridae > Limonius > Limonius californicus. The sequence continues at coordinate 3,171 of JABXWE010010116.1, forward strand.
ACATACGTACATGCAAACACATACATATTGGTTTGTTTATAAGATTTAGACTGACTACGTCTTGTTATAAAATTAGAAGAGAATTTTGGCAGAAACTGCACTGATATTACGGGTTATAAATAAGTTGTTAGTAAACTGACTTATCTCTTTCTAATTACATGTTTGCTTACAGGTTTGGCATAACAAAACCTGGCTCGATTGCAAACTTGAAAAATATTTACCAAAACATACACATTTACTGAAAATGAGAGACGTTTTGAATAGCTGCTATAACAACAGATCGCTTTATAATAGCCTTAATATGCAGGAGGTGAAGTTTCATTGTTTAATATATAAAGTTTAAATTTTCCCTGTATGTTTTTAGTACTGGAACATTAGTCAGCACATTGATGCTTTAAATATGACGATCAACACGGATATTTTACAAACAATGGTTGTGAAAGCAGTTCGAGAAGTAGAACTTCCCGATAGAGCTATGCACCAGTTAATTAAAACACTTCCAGCAACAGAGAAAACTCTAGATTTGTACTTTGTATACACAGTAAGTATGTGAAGTGTATTTCAAAATGTAATATGTATACGCGAATATCTACACAAAAATTATTTTATGACATTGTAATGATATGTATCTGAGTTCCTCTTTTGCATCAGGGTTATTCACTGTCGAGGCTAGTATGGGAGACCTCAAAAACCGTATGAATGTCTATTACATTTCGACAAAGTCGGAAATTATGTGCTGATTATTATTCTAAAAGGAATTTGACTGGGCCAACTTAATTTTTTTATAATCATTGAAAAAACATCATGAGCACTTTCTTCTTTGCCTCTTTTATTATTAAGAATTTTTGAATATTGTAATTACTTGTATACAAAACTTTTTTGTTCGAATATTATAGCACTATCAAATATCTTGCAAACACTTTCAAACTTTCAGGATGATCAAGTAGTTTATTTTTTATAGGATTTTCTATGGCTGATTTCAGTACTCTGTAACTAATGTATGTTACGCAAACTGCTGTTACAGTCGAGTCTGTTTAGGTAGTAGCAGTAGTAGTAGTAGTAGGGAATCGTGATGAAGTAAATATTCACCATTTTTTATTGCTAGTAATAATACATTTTGTCAAATTTTACACAGCAGATCTATATTTTTGTTGTTTTTTGTTTTTATGTTTATGCTACTTTATTAATCACAAAGCCTTAAACAGTTCCTTAGGAATATCTTTTTTCTTTTTACTCCATTTACAACTTCCCGAATTTTTGCTCCATGATGTTAGCTACTTGATCACCACAAAGTGAAGAAGAAAACTAAATTTTAATTTGAAATGACCAGTGAAAATTTAGCAGCTGGTTTTTTACAGGTTTTATGATCAGTAACGGTTCGTCACTAAGCCAAATCACCATGACACTGGAATAAGCAGTCAGCTTCATGCATATTTATTTTAATTCTTAAAAAACATGTATTTTTACTCATTTATATGCATCTCGGTTATCATGTTAAAACTTACCGACCACATAAGTAATTTTTTTTGTATCGGTATTCGCGCATCAAACTGAGCGCATGATGAATAAAATAAGTAATCTTTAAAACGAACTTTTTCCGCATATTCGCTCGAGGAAAAGCTTGAAGCTATCCGTCGAACAAGCTTCCCTTAATAGCATTGGGAATGTTAATAAACAAGTGACTGACTTGTTTGCAAATAAAAAAGAAAGTAGAATGGATTTTATTAATCATGCAATTGAATAAGCAAGTCTTCCTTGATAAGTATTAATGTTAATGAAAAGGGAAAAAAGGTAAAGATTTGCACAAATTTCACATATTTATGATCTTTTGGTTCAATAAGAAATGTTCACATAATATTTCAACACTGTTTTGCCAATTGGAGAAAGCAGACAACAGATCTGATAAAAGTAAATTTTAAACATATCTGGTGTGGTTTTGGTCTTTTGAAAAATGGCTTTTAAACGTTTATCAAGTGCAGTCGCAATTGTAAAGTGTCTGAAAAACACAATGACCTGGAACTTCGCCCCCGGCGCATCTAGACCGCTTGGACAATGAACAACAGCCGTGGTACTACCCCCGTACAATCCCACGAGCCGCCACTGATTCCGATCGTAAGAAATAAGCAGATACAGTCTATTCTTACCGACTTAATAGTAATTCGCAATTACTAAGAATAACCTAGGCTTAGGACTGTATGACGCGGCACACAATTTTGTTCAAAGTGTTTTTACAAAATTCTGTCTCGTGTCATCAGGCTTTATACAACGTACTCGGCTATACATTTTATTACCAATATAAATTTCGGAACAAGTTACTAAAAATGGTTCAAACAACTGGGTATGTTACCCATTTCCACAAGTATAGATTAGGTCATTGGAGTTATAATTGTAACGAGATTTCGGAAAAGAATTAAAAATCTAGTTGTAGAGGGAAAATTATGTTAAGTGGAAAGCATCACTTCCATTTTTTTTGTTTCTTGTATAAAATACAGAGACTTTAAAACTCAAAATATATAAAGAGCACCATGAAGAAATCCTGCTCGTAAAATTAGTGGCGTAGAACTATAGGGTGGTTGGGCTGGAAATTACCAGGGGCCCCAATTTTTCGTAAGTATTTATAATTTCCAAACGACCTGTTGTGGATTGGATATAATAATTCAACCCTGTTGGTAATCTTTTTGATGATGAATGATAAATAATTAACGTTAGCGTGCATTGGTAAAATATGTTTATTTAACACAGCGAGTACTATACAAGTTACTGCTGTAGAGTATCGAAGAGAACTGCTGGTTGCTCGGTTTGAACATTTGAGTTTTCGGGATCTACCTGAACAACCCTTTACATAAAGTGGTAGGCAAATAAATGGCGAAATTCAATGGAAGGCTTAACGATTGTAAGATTACATTACCTAATCTTAAAAGGTTTTCCTTGTGCATTTTGGAAGAACGATGTAATAGGTATTTCCAGAAAATATATCTATTATAAACTAGGTAAAATTGAGCTGCCGCAACACCACCAAAATTGGATTTTTTTAGTAATTTTTGTAATTATTCAGAAAGTTTACTGGACAGACAAATTGACTGTCAATTAAACAGTCTTTGGCTCGAAAATTAAATTTCGACGAAGTAATCGACAACTTTGCAAATAAAGCTAGAAATAAAAGAATTTTTTTCTGTTTTTAATGTAAAGAATGATTGTTTTAAAGCAGATATTGATACTTTCTTTTATTTTAAGCAAAAAATTGTTTCTGCATATATATATACACACACACTTAATAAAAACTAGATTTACTATTGATAGTACGAAAACTAGTAGGAGATACAAAATTTTTTTCGTTGAGTAGATAGGAATTTGCGTATTCTAGAGGGCCCACCGCAAAAATGTGCCAGGGGACTGAAATGTGTAGTTACGCCACCGTATAGTAAAAAGGGTAACTGGTAAATTTGCCCTCGGAAAATCGGTCCCCGGAAGTTTGGCAACGGTAAATTAGCCCCCGGAAAATTGGCCCCCAGGAAATTTAGCCCCTGGAAAGTTGGCCCCCGCCATTAGCATTAATGTGGTATTATGCGTTATGTTGAAAGATAAATAATGTAATTAAACAAACTGTGGCTAGCCCGTGAACGTTCTGAAACTTCATCAAAAGTAAAAAGTGATTGATTAATTTCAATTGTTTTATTCTTCTTATTTTAATGCATAGTAATTTCTGATTGATATTATTTGAAAACGAACTTAAATAACACAATTAAATAAAATTCTAATTTACTTATTTATATTGATTTATTTGATCTAACGTAATCAACAATTAATCGTATTATATGCATATAAACATGTACGAAAATCTATTAGGGTCTAAATCTAATATTGTGACCTATTGTCCGACGCAGTTCATGTATTTTTAAATGCAGTAATCCGTAGCCAGATAAGCGTATTAATGGGTGCAGGTAATAATAGGGAGGTGATTAGGGGTTATAGGAGTTAATGATTTTTGCTCAGATGGTAAATATTTCAACATAACGCATAAATGCTAATAGCAGGGGCCAACTTTCCGGGGGCTAAATTTCCGGGGGCCAATTTTCCGGGGGCTAATTTACCGTTGCCAAACTTCCGGGGATCAATTTTCCGGAGGCTAATTTACCTAGATTCAGTAAAAAGTAAAAACTACATGATAATTAATTAATTAGTTCTTGCTGTACAGTATGTTCTAAATTTGCAACCCACCATAGATATCTTGGAAGCTAGAACAGTATAATTTCAATTACATGAAAAGAACTAACGTATGTTGGATATAACACTAAAATTAATTATTTTCTGCCAATGAATAACTTTAATAAACAAATTAAAAAGCAGGGTAGGGGATAGGCATTTCGTGGTAACTTTTTTCAATTAATTTTTTGTGAATGGTTTCGTAATAATCTTATACCTACTGTTGGTTTTTTGGGCAAGTTTACTTAGAAGGTTTTTCGATATGATTTCATTTGGATATTAATTTTGTGTATTTAACGTAATCAGTTTTGATTGTATCAGTATTCACTGTCGCGGTGGAAATTGTTCGATATTGTATTTACCTTGACAACAGTGTCTTGAAGTATTTATTATACTTTGAACCTGGCTTGTTATACTCTAATTATTGTTGCTGATCAAAGTACGCAGCTGAATATGAAAAAGGTGCTATACTGTATAACTAGGACAGAAAGGCCAAATAAATTTGTTAATAGGTATTATTACTTGTTATTGTAATACATACGTATATACTTTGTAATTACAAGAATCAGAACCTTTTTGGTTTTTTATCTATGACTTTATACACAGCGTCCCAAAATAATGTTAAGTAAATTTCATTACGATTTCTACGATTAATACCGAATCTAATACAATCAGATCACATGCTTTGCCGGGAGAGCGTTTCTTATTTCTTTGAAAATAAAAAGATAATTTAAAAAAAATTTTAGCTACACCATATAATACAGGAATATCATTTATTTCCATAAGATTAAAATATATTTTGCTAAAATCTCATTTAGTACCTACTAAAATGGATAACCAATATAATTATAGCCATTGAGGCAAATAAAAACAATTGGATCAAACAATTTAGTCAACAATACGAGAGGGATCGTAATTACAAGTACATATACGAATACACAATTTTAACGTAGTCGTTTGAAATCGAAAATATAAGATTGGACGCTTTAGACTTTATAGTATTGGTAGAATTTACAAGTAAAGTTAATGATATCATGTTGGGACACTTTGTATATAATACAGCAATTATAAATACAAATTTAAACTTGAAACGACATTATAATTAATTCTTATGCAAATTACATTTTGCTTGTGAATATTGATCAATTTATTGTACATTTATTAATTTAAATTCAAAATTTCATAATATTGCACAAGAAGTTTTATCTATTAAAAATGGTAAAACTCTTGTTGATTCATAATGAACGCGTTTGTAAATTAGCACGCAGTAAAATAACCCTGAAAATTAATGGTTTCATTATTTACACACGATGATCAGCCGTTTATTTTACAAATTACAAAACAATTTTCTTATTGTTGTTACTGCTGAAAGTTATAATGTCTTAATAATATAACAAAAATACTTGTTGTAAAATATTTGGACACAATAACCAGACATTTTATTACGCATTTCAATAAATAGCGACGTAGTAATAATGGCTTATCATTTTTTAATTACAGATAGCAAGCAACGTAGAAAAATTTCAGAGCACTGGTATGGAAGGCAAACTTGCGACAATGATAAATGGGATTGCATTTGACAGAGAATACAATAACACTAGAATGCAATTGCAACAATTACTAAAGGAAGTAAAACTACTAATTTCATACATTTTGAGGGAGACTTCCAAGTTAGGAAACTTAAAAAATTTCTTAAAACATTTGCAGGTAAATCCGTACACTTACATACAAAGATGCTTATCAAAACACGTACTGTAGGGGATCAAGTATTTTATTACTTCTATCTGAAACGTGCTAATCATCATACACTGATTAAGTACTGATTATGTCATAAATTACGTTTGGTAAATAATATTAAATTGGTAACGGTTTAAACATTCTAAACCATAGCATATTAAAATAAAATAGACCACTCAGGTTCTAAGTTTAGGGATTGCTATTACGAACATAGTAAAGACAAGCAATTTAAGAAATATTAAAATATTTTGAGAACGTGTGTAATATTACATGCAGCTGCTTTTATTACAAACTCAACTACTTCTTGTTAACATGAATATATTCTTAAAAGTAATAAAAGCAGGGGCGAAAGTAGAAAAATAGCTGATAGCTTAAAAAAAAATCGAAACACAACAGGGTTGTGACGTACACGTTGGCGTCGTGTGCAACGGGCGAGTGTTGACCGTGCTTCTACCTCCAGCCGTTCGGTATCCATCCATTGTTCGACGAGCAAATAAAGACCACCGATTTCCGCGAGAAATCTTATCGAGGAAGGTTGCGTTTCGTAGTGTTCTTGGGTGATATAGGTAAATTCGGGGCAGTATCATCCACGAAATTCCATTATTCAGTTTTCCTGGTCTTTCTCATCTTTACATTCTCGTTATTGGCTGAAGGGGGGCTAACCCGACTGGACTGGACCCCGTCTGGGGAATGAACCTTTGATGACTTTCCTTTTAGTAAGAAATCATTTTGTGTTCATTTTGGTTGCAGTTTTTTTGTTGTATATTGTTTTCGAAAAATAAATCATTGTTTTTCTTTGTTGCCTGGTGATTTTAAACCGGAACTGAGTGCTGATCAACCTTTTTTACCGGAATGGCGTTCCGGAGAGCTGCGGCTTGCTTTTACCACTGAGTAAAAGTTTACTTTTAATAGGTTGGTGGTATTTACTTGCAAACTTTTGAATTCTTTTGTGAACATATCATCATATATCTATGATATTGTATTGTATTATACACTGATAGCATGGTGCGACAAAACTTATTGAGAATTAAACAATTGTAAAATGGACTGGTTCCAAAATTTCAGCTATTTTGAAAAATATGTAGTTTTGAGAAACACGTTAAGGATTTGATAAACATTTTTATGACACAACGAACACCTGGAAGAATTCCTTTTTGTTTATTAATAACATTTTAAAAGCCGTTTATGGAGTTTCAAAATTTTAAGTGTAGGAACTTGTCTACTTGGTCTTGCAGTAAATTATGCAAGATGTTGATCAGTGTAAAGATATTTTACTTATGTTTTCAATACTGTATATAAAATATCGCTCATCATTCAAAATTATTCACTGACATGTTCCGGTGACCACAAGTGACATAAACTCAATGGAAGCGTATTCATCCACATTTGGCTTTTACAGATCTTAGATTAAGCTCCTAGTTTCAGAGATATTAGCAAAGCAACCAAAATTTAAAAACCTAGCGTCATACTTTTATTTTCCTGAAATAATTCTAATGTAACCCCATTGCACTGGTGTGTTAGATTTGGATGAACATAACTTCAGAAAATAACTCTACGCAAGGTTAAGGTATACTGTATAATTTTTTTTAAATCATCCAGGAAAACGGAGCTAATCTAAGAAAATTTTCAGCCGGGCATTGACTATAAAGCAGCCAATAACAGAAAGAGATTAAGAAATAAACAGGTCGATGATAGAAACAGATATGGCAGTTACAGCTTTTAGTTCCTGCATTTTCATGTATTAATAACTCTATTTTTCCGCGAATATCATCTTTCTATCAATTAAATTTACTAAAAATATAAAGTTGTGTACCTACCCTTCTGTATTCACAATGTCCCAAAATGGCGCACAAGCTTAATAGTACTGCGGGTTATTTAGTGGTTGTTTCTAATATTTTACACTAAATAAAAAATGTGGTAATATTGCTATGCGCAGTTACACCTTAAAATAAATAAGTGCGAGATATGCAGCAACTTATTACCGTTATTAGGTATACATAATTACCATCGCATGGATATGCTTTCAAAAGAAACTATTTTATTGTATAATTCCTAGCTAACACATTTACCTTTCAAATTTCACGGAAAATTAGTTTTGTAAAATCTTTAAAAACTACAAACAATTGAGTTAAGTAATAATAATATTATAAAAAGGTAGATTTTTAATTAACTTAAAGTGTATCTGATACTTTAATTAATTATAGTTACTCAAATAAATCAATTCCCTATCTTACAAAAATTGCTGTTCCGGAAATTTACAAAAATATTTTTGAGGACCTACAGCTTAATGTGGACTTCAAACTTCCTACCCCTACACGAGATATTTACTAGGTAGCATAACTCGTTAGTTTGTTATTAACTGGTGGGAGACAACGATTGTTAAACATCTGATATTTCGTTGCTGGGAACTGAACTCCAGACCGCTATCATAGTAGCCGAATGCGCCCACCTCTACCCCACAGTTTAGCTGCTTACAAAATTTAATCTAGTTATTACATGTATTATAAATAATATGGTACCATTTGATACTGTTTTTAATAGCGGATTTTATAGTTATAGATAAGTAATAACTATAAAATTACATGTAGTTACTGACTTATTTGCTATTGCCTTAAATGAAGGAAAACATACATTTTATCTAATCAACAAATACTTTGTAATAGGAAACGCTGCAACAAATTATTGTAACTTGCATTATGTATCATGTATAATGGTTAAAAAAATCGATGTGTAATTATTTGTTTTGCAGGTCTACGTATATAATCTGTTTGCTTTGGATATGATTCAAAGTAGGCTTTGTGTCAACATTTTTCTAACAGTGTACCGACAATATATTAAAATTGACTCTGACCTGCCCAGTTAAAGTTAGGAAGGAAGTATTTTAATTAATATTAAAACCTGTCCGGAAAATTAATGCCCAAAATATGAATTTAGTATTTTACAATAATTGGTATTTTTTTTATGGAATATTGTATTTATCAGGGTAATTTATTTTAACATCGATTGCATAACAATATTAAAGTGAATCTTGAAAACTATTTTAAAATTGCAGGGCAGCGATTATTGAAATATTTTTGCTCAAGGTTGGGGAATCTTAAATCCATGTAGTTGGTTACATAACTGCAATTTCGGAGTCATTTCTTTTAAGGGTTTTCTGTATACAGCAATGTTGCCAGATTTTAAATTAAATTAGAAATATTTCAAATATGAGAGCAGCGGGACTTGCAGTGCTGGCTAGGGTTTACCTTGAGTAATGCACCGTCAAGCTTGTTTGTCATTTTTTGGGTAACCTGCATAATATAATGTATAAATTCCTCATTTTTAGGATACTTATGAAATTCCTGCTGTTGTGCAATTTATTGCATTATAATACTGCCAATGATAATCGAAGAACAACTCAAAAACTACTTTTCTGAAACAAAAGCGTTCGAACTATTTATTGACACTAAAAATTAAATATTGTATATAAAATCCACTGTATATTCCAAAATACACCGAGCAACTAATTAAAATTAAACAATAACAGTAAATCTAAAAATTAACGACTTTCTTGGGCCTGTCTCGCAGAGCAAAGGTTTTCATATGATGGTGATATATGTATGTTGGAACTTAACACTCTTAGTTATTTTGCTGTATTTAACGGAGACCTATATTTTGTTTTTAAGGAAATGGCAGAAGTGCTTGAAAAGTTCTTGGTTTTAGTCCAGGGAATTCATCACCAACACCGGCCCAAAATTCGAACAGCGATTAGATTCCAATTGCAAACATTAGTAATTTTTGTTGCTTTGGGTTTTTGTTTTATAACTCTAGTATTTTACAAAACGCATTAACTTTGAACTCACCTTTACGATATGTGTATTTTTTTCTAGGAGCTGATGGTTTAATATATTGTTTCTCGCATTTGTCCACCAAGTAGCTGAATTTCATCCGATATATGCTCAGTTTGAAAATTTGCTAAAATAATGTTTTATTATTGCGTATGAAATGATCACTATTTCCATTAAAAAAATCAAGTGGTTGTGGTGTTCGTATACTCGTCTCTCATCAACTTGTTGCTTAGAAACAAAACAATATCTAGTAAACATTAATTAGTTGTTTCGAGATTATGTTACATTTTGTGACAGAATTGATGTTTTAAAATGGCTCCAGTAAGACAACGTAGAAATTTTAATCACTTTTCCGAATTTGATAGAGGTCAAATTATCGGCATGGAAGAAGCTGGACTTTCTTTTCGTGCAATTGATAGAAGGGTAAATCAGGACCACACTACGGTTGCACGAATATGGTCCGCTTGGTCAGAAGAAGGCATTCAGCGACATTGTCGAGCTAGTAGACCTCCACGTAGAAGCAATGTTCGTGAAGATCGACTTCTTCGAAGAATGGCTACACGAGACCGCTTTCGAAACAACAAAGTCTGTTGCTATAGACTGGATGCGAGCTCTTCACCGCGGCGTGTCAATGGCAACAATTTACAGAAGAATCTCTTCTTTTAGACTGCGATCCTACGGTCCATTCCAACGGCTCCCTTTAACTGCACATCACAAGGCTTGTTAGGCTTGCTTGGTGTCAAGAGCGGCAGCATCGGAATCAGCAATGGAACGACATTGTCTTTAGTGACGAATCAAGATTTTGTTTGTGGGCAAATGACGGTCGTAGGAAGGTACGTCGACATCGAGGAGAAAGACGAAATCTACAGTTTGTTGAAAGACGCCATACAGTTTTAACACCTGGAGTTATGGTTTGGGGTGCGATTTGTTTCGGTAGAAGATCACCTCTTGTGTTCGTCCCAGGTACTTTAAATGCTCACCGGTATATTCATAATGTCCTGGAACCGGTGTCAGTACCATTCATGCAGACGTTGCCAAACAGTATTCTCCAACATGAGAACGCACATCCACACACTGCAAACATTACCAGAACGTACCTCCAACAAGCACAATTGCAAATGTAGCCCTAGCCTGCACGATCACCGGACTTATCGCCGAACGAACAGCTTTGGGACATGATGGACCGGCGACTAAGATTATTGACAAGAGCTCCTAACAATTTAGACGAGCTGAGACACCAACTTGAGGTTGTATGGAACGAGATACCCCAGGAGAATACAGACCACTCGATAGAAAGCATGCCACGACGAATAAATGCTTGCATCGCTGTTCATGGCGATGTTACATATTATTAATTTTGTTTTCGTTGTTGTTATTGTTTTTTTATAATTGTTAATCTTTTATATGGAAACCTGATCATTTCATACGCAATAATTAAACATTATTTTAGCAACATTTCAAACCCGTAGCTTTTATTTTTAATGGGTGGTGTTGGTGCATTTCGTATGGAACGAAGTGTAGCATATATATACTACATATGTATATGCGATTTTGTTATATTTGGTGATTTTTAGCTACCTTTTAGCCATGGCTTCCTGTCGGCTCAGTCTTCTTCACTGAGCTCTCTTGCTGTGGTTTTTTCCGCTACACGTGGTTTCCATGTTAATCGAGGTATTTCTCCTTTTATTGTACGTGGTGGTATCCACTCCCGTAGTTTTTTAGGCCACCGTTTATCCTGCATCCGTTGAAGATGTCTATACCAATTGAGGCGCTTTCTTTCTCTCGCATCCATAATGTTTTCCTCTACGCCTATTGCTTTTTTTATTTCTAAGTTTGGCACCCTGTCCAATTTAGAAAGACCGCAACCGCGTCTGTGGAAATCCATTACTGTTGTTTTTATTTTATTTTGTTTTGTCTACCATGGTCTTGTATATTCATCTTTTAGTGGCTCTTTTAAGTCTTCTATACTATCATCGAATGATTGTCGGATTGCAGCCTTGGCTTGGTTCAGTTTTCTTTTAATTTCCACGCTGCTATTTTCTGTGTGTGTGAAAGTAATATCCAAGGAGGTATAGCTTTTTACGTGATTTATGGTTACTTCCTCTATATGTAAATTTTGCCCTATCCCCCAACAAATAAGTGGTCTCTAAACTTCTCCGCTTCTTCGTAATTTTCCTCTTCCAAGAAGATTGCTATTTCGTCTCTTAATTAGGTAAACGCGTGTAAATATTTTTTCCCTAATCACCATATTGTCCGCAATAAAATAGAAACGCTGAATGAACATTCAGCTTATACCATGTGAGTTCAGAGTTTAGAAAATAGTCTTGATTTTAAGGGTCTCATGTTTATATAATTCACCACGGTTATAATTGTTGTTAGCACAATGTTTAGATCAGAATACATCTCTTTTAAACCTTCTAGACATAACTCGAGCATTATCAGTGCATATTCCAACACAATACAATTTTAAGTATTAGATATATCTGTTGGGAGTGTGCTTTGAATTCCTTGAAGTTTAAAGAAGTTTTTTTATTATAAATTATTTTTTTTTCATATTAATCTTCTTATATTTTAGCGCCTTTCAAATGTTGACGCCCATCTCTCCTGCTTACCTGCGTTACCGTATAGCACCGGCCCTGTTTGTCGGTATTGCCCAAGTAAATTACAGGTCTTTTCTGTAAATTCTCATCAAAGAGCATTATGTATTATATTTTCTATGACTGTCATGTACAATTCTAGCCAATGGAAAAAAAACCTTAATTGCAAAATTATTTTTGGATGAAACTTCAACTGCTACATTTACTTAGGCGACTGTTTTGATTCTTTCTGAAAATCTTTCTTTAATTGGCTACTTTCTTATATTTAACGAATCCAAGAAAAACATTAGCAACATCAGCTAGAAAACATAAACAAGATGCTTACACAAAAAATTTGGTTTATCTAACAGGCGTCAAAGCTGTCCAGTAATCTGTAAATATTTACCTATTTTTGTTTGTCTGATTCCCCCCTCCCCCGCTATTTAATATTCACAACATGCATCAAATCGAAGTTTGGTATTTGCTCTAGTTAAATCATTTCATTTCAATGCTTTAGAAGGAATCTTCATACGACAGAGAATATATATTAAACGAACTTTACAGTTAGAAACTGATTCCAGAATAGTAAAGCTATTGTGGCACTGTAATTACAAGAACTTACAGAACGGCAAAGCGCATTCCAAACTTTTTTCATTTGTTATTGGATCAAACCATGTTCCTATATATTACAGTAATCCGTTTATTATTTTCTATGGTTTTCATTTGTATTGTGTGAAATAAATCATAAAACAATATCAATAGCTACATTTTTAGTTTTTATATTATATTTTAATTTCGAAGCTGTTTAAGTGAATTAATATTTCAGAATACTTTCTTAACAGAGTTTGTACTTATTTTCCAGCATGAAGTTTCAAGTATCAACAACCTGCTATTGAATTTTCCCAATATTGTAAATCAAACTAGTAATGAAATGGTTTCCAACTATTCAAATGCAATTTATTTAAATATAAATTCCAAAATCACCGAAATAAAAACCTTAATTCACAGTAGTATGGATAGTATGGGAAATTGCTTTGTTTTGCCGTTTGTTTGGGATAAAATAACATGGTCTGTTTGTGGACATGGATTATCATTAATAGTAAGTAAAAAGTAAAGTGCGTAGGTATGGGTAATGTTTGCGGGGATGAACAAAGGTTTGGTTCCGTACTCGGCTGCCACTGTTTAAGGTAGTTAGTGCCGTGGCACATAAACCCAAGGAAACAGCCGGTTTTAGATACTCTTCTTTGAGGCACCACCACCAATAGTAAGTAAAATTGTACGATGATACTGTGCGATTCCTACTCACTATATTATTGTATAGCATTGTAAGTAGCACTATATTTTCTTTGCCTGTTGCTTCGGCACAGATATTGGACTTTTTTTATCTACTTCTAGAATTTGTTCCTATAAATTTTTCGCTGCTGTTCTTCATGTATAGCCATGTTAATTTTTCTTCCTTTTAATTTCTGCGGTGTATTCCTCTTCCATATTTAGACCAAACATATTGTGGGGTTACTCAAGAACCAGTTAAGTCCACTTTTAGAAGTTTTGAATAAATCAAGTTTAAAAGTTCTAATAAAACTTAAAAATCGGATTTGCCTGGAATTTTTATTAATATAGCTTACATTATATTAAATAGGACTTATCTTGCTTTTGCAGAACATTATATAAAGAATTTGGGCTGGGAAAATACTCATTTTCGTGGAATCTAGGCTTACACGGGTTTGCAGTAAGCCCATAATATGTTCAAACTATTTACAACAACAACGGAAATAAAGAACCAAAACCCTGAAAACGTTGAGACTATAAATAGTAAATAAGAGAAAATGGTATTAGAACTTCTTTGTATTTGAAATATACCGTGGTATTTTCTACAATTTTAGATGCAACCTGTACTATATTTTATTAAATTAAAGGTAGAAATAGAAGAGATCTTGCTACAGCAGGAAAATAGATATCAAAATAATTTTATAAATTTTTTTAGTAAATGCATTTTCCATTAATGTGATAAAATTATTCGAGAAACCCCTTCAATTAATGCAGGAAATTTGTTGGTTTCTGTTTTAAAAAGTGGTTCATATTTATGTCAGTTGGGCTAGTTTCTCTTTGGAATTCCCATAAATCATTTATTGGGGTGGGCAGGTCCCCACAGCTTCTGTCTTCTTTATAGCTGTCTGCGATTTTCTTTGTTTACCAGCTTTCTCCGTCCTTTCTGTTTTATGCTTTCCTTCTCCAATTTTGTATCTCCATATTCCGTAAGTCCTCGACCACCTCAAAAACCATCTTACTTTTGGTTTTCCTCTGTTTCTTGGTTCTGTGAGTGTCCATTTACGAGGCTGTTTCAAATGAAATCCGAATTGCGTCTTTAACTAAGTTAAATACATTCCCTATTACCAATAATGAAAATAATGATTTAGTTCACACATTTAGGGAGGCCATGAATTGATTATTAAGTGTCTGGAAACGAAAGACAAATTTAATTTCTCAGTTGATAGCTATGGCGTCACTTCAAAATTGCACCAGCGAAGAAATGCGTTCCGTGATAAGATTTTTAACTGCAGAAGGAGTTAATCCTTCTGAAATTCATTCAAGAATGCCTACGGTGTACGTAAGTAGCTGTTTAGCTCGTCCAAGTGTGTTTGAATGGACAAAAAAGTTTAAAAGCGGCACCGAAACTGTGAAAGATGCACCACGACCAGGACAAGCAAACCGTGTAATCACTGAAAAGAACATTAGAACTGCGCAAGGGCTCATTTTACAAAACAGACGCATAAAACTAAAAGAAATCGCTTCAAAAATTAATGTGAGCATCGGTTCTACACATAATATTGTTTCTGCGCAGTTGAAATACCGAAAAGTTTGTGCATGATGGGTCCCTAGGCAATTAACGCCTAAACTTAAACAAAGAAGGATTGAAGCTTGTACTGTTCTTCTGCCACGTTATGAAAATTGAAAGCTGCCTTTTTAAATCGTATAGTGACTGGTGATGAATCCTGGGTTCACCATTTTCAGCCAGAATGTAAGAAATCATCAAAAGAATGGCGTCACTCAGCATCACCAAAACCCAAAAAATTTAAAGCTGCTCCATCGACTGGAAAGGTAATGTTAACTGTGTTTTGGAATAGGAAAGGAGCACGTGTAGAAGATTACATGATGAAGGGTACCACAGTCAATAGTGCTTCATACTGCAACCTATTAAAAGATAAACTGAAGCCCAGCTATAAGGGACAAAACGACTCGGATTTCTGTCAAAAGGTGTTTTGCTCCAACACGACAATGCTCGGCCGTATTGCTTGATGGAAACCAAGACAGTAATAAAAAAACTTAGATTAGAAGATATTGAACATCCTCCGTATTCTTCCGATCTAGTACCAAGCGATTACCATACGTTTGGAGCCCTTAAAAGAGATTTAGGTGGGTTGCGTTTTCCGGATGATGAGAGCGTGAAAAATGCGGTGCATGAGTGGTTTCGCACAAAACCAAAATAATTCTTCTCCGATGGAATAGAGGCTTTGGTTGACCGACGGAAAAGGTGTATTGGGAGGCAGGGGGACTATATAGAAAAGTGATAACATTTTTTTGTCAATTCAGTTATTAAATAAACAAGTATAATCACAATCGGAATTTTCATTTGAAACAGCCTCGTAGTTACTACTTTTATCACTATATCTTCTTTCATCCTTATGATATGCCCCAGCCATCAAATTCTCTGCGTCATTATTGCTTTTACTATGTCCTCTCCTCCTGTTTTTTCAAGGGCTTAATTTTGGCTTTAAACTCGTTTTCGCCCGTCTTTTTTTGGCCCTAACATATTTTCTCATTATTCTTCTCTCCCATACTCTCAGCTGCTCTTTGCGATACATAAGGTTTGCCCTGCATACATTACTAATGGTCCTATTAATTCACATCTTTGTTTATTCTCTTGTTTTTAAAATGCTATTGCTGTAGTAGGCTCTATTTCCTTTTATTATCCATTCTTTTATTTCGATGCTCATGTCATTTTTGTTATTCACATTTATTCCTACGTTATTGAACAGTGCTGGAACAATATATAGTAGAGCTTTTATGCTAAACAGATTTAGCGGCCGGTCAGTCTTTGGTGCTGGCGAAAGCCCTTACAGTATAAATATAATGTAAATGACGGGTCTATTTCTTGTAGCTTTTTTTTGTTGATACCCTTAAGGCACTGGGAGTTAATGTTCCTTGGCTAAACGTAATCTCACTTAAACTATCTATACCTAAAAAAAAAAACAGTGACGCTGGGGCCCGGTGGTGAACCCATGCCTGAACGTCCCAAATTTCTCTATGGACTTGGCAGAAAGCAGGAGAACCACTTGCCTACTCAGAAACAGATTTCATAGATAAAGTTCCGCCACTGTAATTGAAGGATGAAGACCAATTAGTCTAACCCCAGGCATAGGTAAACTAGTTACGACCATAATCAAAAACCGAATTAACGACACTCTAGTTCAAAACTAACCCTTGAACAAACTGGATTTAGAAGTGGCTACTCCACAATGGATCATCTACAAACGCTAACTCAACAGGTGGAAAAATACAAGGAATTTAACAAACCAATACACCTAGCATTCATAGACCACAGCAAGGCATTTGATAGCATAGAGCATCAACCAATACTATGTGCGCTGAAACAACAAGGAGTTCCGAGGAAGTATAGGCATATAATCAAAGGACTATACAAAGACAGTACAGCAAAGATAAAGCTGGAAAGGGAAGGTAGGAGCTTTGTACTGGAAAGAGGCGTAAAACAAGGGGATTTGTTAAAACTTAAATGCCACATTCAAGTGTTATCCCCCTGTATTTACTGCATACTTCTGGGTCCTCTTTCTTAATTATTGGCACTACTACACCCTCACTTGATTCCCTCTGCATTTTTTCGGTCTTCCACACTTCCTTAGTCTCTTCCATATTTTTTCATCAACACATTTTATCATTTCACCATGTAACTTATTACTGCCCGCTACTTTCGCTCTTTTTGTTTCATTTATTACTTGTGCGAATTTTTCATATGTTGGTTCAGGTACTACTTTCTCCTCTCTTATTTTTTGCCCTTGGTTCACGCCCCCGTGTTCTTGATTCCTTTTCTCTTTTTCATTTAGGTACTAGCTGATGTGCTTAATCGTTTCCCTTTATACCCGTATGGTGTAGGGATTGTAGCTTTTTAAATTTTTTTAATATATATTTCTAACATCATTGCTCTACTATTGCTTTCTACTAGCGCCCATTCTATCCATTGCATATCTTGATTGACTCTTTCTTCTTCTTTTCCAAATCTTCTGCATTTTCTGTTTGTACCCATCTCAACCTTGCCTCTCTCTTTTGTTTTACCCTATCTTACACTCACTTTTTGCTATTGATCTTTTACATCCGATCGCCAATTCTACTGCTGATGTCACGTTACCTTTAATTTTTCATTACCCCGTGGTTTATTGTCCATTTCTCTATTTACCTCTTCTATGAATTTGTTCTTTTGGTGTTCCACGTTTCGCTTTTTCAGTGTCCACTTCTCTTCCATTGCTATTTTGTGCTTTATTGTTGTAAGTAGTGATCACAGACTGCGTTTGCCCCTTTATATGTTCTAATGTCCTGTACTCTATTGGCTCTTTTCTTTGTTATCAACACACCATCGATCTGGTTACCTCTGTCAGTAACTGGTATTGTCCACCATCGATCTGGTTACCTCTGTCAGTAACTGGTATTGTCCATGTTTCTTTATGCTTAGTTTAATGTTTGTGCTGCTTATTATCACGTTCGTTATTGCTGCATCCTTGCACAGCTTATTCTCATTATTGTGTAATCTACAATTTCCTGCCACTTCCCTAACGCACTCTTCCTTCCCAACTTGCACATCGTATTTCGGTACAGCTTTGCTTACTTTTTCCAGTTCATCATAACTCTTTCTTTCTTGTCTTTTTCGCTTTACTCTTCTGTGGGGGCATATGCATTTATAATCAATATGTTGGCCGGTTTATTCATTACTTACAAATATGCTCACTCTTCCACTAATTGGTTTAAATTCCAGTATTTTACTCTACAGTGTACTCTCCCTTAACGGACACCTCCAATAGGCGGACGCCTCTTTTGAGCGGGCAGTTTTGTAGGAACTGACAAATTCTCATTTGATATGCATTACAGACATTCTCTATTGAGCGGACTCTCTCTTGAACGGACGCGGACACTAGATTTAGTCTAGACTTTATTATTGTGCCTCTTTTAAGCGGACAATGCAGAGATCATATTACAATGATATTACTTTGGCGCGCCTTTAATTGTTTGCTGACGCTTCATGTTTTGACTAAAAAGTTATAACGCTGAATTTTTCTTGTTATCGCTAACTTAGTTGCGACGTAGAGTTTGCCTTGAACAAACGGCCTCTTCTACAAAAGTGAGAAAATGGCTCCTATAAAAAAATTTTAAGTTTGAGAGAAAAAGTTGAAATAATTGAACATTTCAATGTTAACAAGTCAAGTGTTCGTAATTTAGCAGTCAAATTCAACATTGGTAAAACTCAGGCAGCAACAATAATTAAAAATAAAGGTGAAACAATGCGAAGGTGGCAATCAAATCATAATCCTCAAATGAAGAAAAATTTCTTCAAAACAGAAGGGTTGAATGTCGACGAAAAGTGCTACGAATGGTTTGTGAAAGCACGAAGTAAAAACATTCCTTTATCCGGTTCTATCATCAGAAGTAAAGCAAAGAAAATTGCTGAGTTTAAATTATACAAATTTCAACGCATCATCAGGCTGGCTAGAAAAATTCAAAGAGCGGCACAACCTAGCTTTCAGAGCAATCTCTGGTGAGTGTTGATCCCATAGACATTCAAAATTTCAAACAAAGACTACCATCTATTTTAAGAAGATATTCCGCCAAAGACATTTACAACGCCGATGAAACTGGTGTGGTGTAGGAGATACACTATACACACTTATATAAAGACACAACAGAAAAAGCAGATGAACTAAATGACGAAAGAGACAATGAGGTAGACACCCCTACATACGAGGAATTTGCAGAAGTAGTTTAACAACTTAAATTAAGGAAAACCGCAGGACCAGACGAGATAAATAACGAACTAATAATTAATGGAGGAGACGAGGTGCTAACAAGAATATATAAACTAACAGTTAAGATATCGACTGAGGAAAACATGCCGCACGACTGGAAAAACGGCCAAATAACGCCAATTTATAAAAAGGGAGATGCAACGAAGTGTAGTAATTATAGGGCAATTGTATTATTGAACACGACATACAAAATCCTAACCTCGATAATAAGAAACCGGCTGACTAAATACACCAAACAAAAATTAGGGCAGTATCAACAGGGATTTAGACAAGGAAGATCAACGGTAGACGAAATCCACACGTTAACACAAATAATAGAAAAATGTTATGAACATGACATTGAAATATACATCCTTTTCATAGACTTCAAACAAGCGTTCGACTCCATTAATAGACAGCAACTATTGAGAGAAATGAAAAACATGCAAATACCAGGAAAGTTAATTAGACTGAGAAGAATGACAATGGCGAATTCTACAGGAACAAATGAAGGCACCACAAACGAAATTAATATAGAAGTGGGAGTGAGACAAGGAGACGGACTTTCAGCCACTCTATTTAATATAGCGCTCGAAGGAGCCATAGCAAAGTGGGGAAATAAATCGATAACGCACAGCTCTACGCAAATAATTGGATACGCTGACGACTTAGCGTTTATAGCAAGGGACAAAAGAAGCCTAGAACAAAAGGTATTGGAACTCATAAGAGAAGCTGAAATCAGAGGTTTAAAAATAAATGAAGAAAAAACAAAATATATGGAAAGCACAAGAAGAAAAAGAGGAAATCCAGCGGAAATGAAGGTAGGAACATATAGCTTCCAAAGAGTAGAATATTTCAAATACTTAGGAGTAATGGTAGACCGAAACGACGAAAGAAGTCCAGAAATAACAGAAAGAATAAAAGCAGGAAACAAAGTATATTGGAAATATGAAAAGTTTTTGAAAGACAGAAATCTTAGCAAAACAACAAAGCTAAAAATATATAAAACAGCGATAAGACCAGTCATAACCTACTCTGCGGAAACAATGTGCTTATCCAGGAAAGATGAAGAAAGGATGAGAATACTGGAAAGAAAAATAATAAGGATATACGGACCAACGCAGATGCCGGATGGAGAGCTCAGACAACTTATGAATTTTGAAGTGACAAATATACTAGAAGGAGAAGACATAGTTAGATTTGTAAAGGCACAAAGGCTTAGACGGTTCGGGCACACCCAAAGAAAGGAACATGATGAATTAATAAAGAAAATACTAACCTGGAGACCTATGGAAAATCGACCAAGAGGAAGACCAAAGATCAGATGGCAAGACCAAGTAATAAGGAATATACAAGATATTAGAATACCTAATTGGAGAGAATTAATAAAAAAAACAGAAAGGAATGGAGAAAATAACAAAGAAGGCACAGGCACACAACAATCTGTAGAAGACGAACAAAAAGCAGAGAACAAGCAGACTGATCCCCCGCGAATATCGGATCAGAAGAGCTCACGTCAATGAGCGACCTGTACTCCGTTGACGGAGTATTGGGTCTATATATATAATAGTAAGACATATTTTAGCCAAAATGGAAACTGTTTCCAATGAAAGTGAGTTAATCAAGTCTATCGATTTGCTTGATGTTATTTATTTTATAAAAAATGCTTGCGAGAAGGTCTCTCCAATTACAATTACGAACTGCTTTGGGAAAGCAGGATTTGAAACTCAGATAGGGGAAGAAAATTATGATTTTGATCCTGAGATGATTTGCCATTGTTAGTAATCGCAGAAATGAATACAGTGATGAATCAAATGGAAGTCGAAAACACTACATTTAATGACTTTTTCTATTTCGGTTTTATAAAGCCGTTCTAAGCGCACTGTTTTAGCTTAAAAACAGTACGTTAAGGAGGCCTATAATCGTACTGTTTTTAGTTTGTTTTTTTACGATGTTGGTAGTTCGATTTGAATTTGAAAGTTTGAAATGTCAGTTTCAGCCACCTGTCTGTGCTGCCATAAGTGTTTATAAAAACTCCCTAGTAATCGATTTGACGTAAAATTTTCTACATAAATTTGACTTTGTGAACATTGATGAGAACTTGGTTTTGGAAGACGAAAGAATTGATATTTTTCCGGCTGGTAATGCAGAAGAAGATAATGGTTCATCAGATGAAGAAAATTTGGATGTTGCAGAAACTGACACAGTGGAGTGCTATATGATAACAACATTCAATGATGCTGTTAGTGCAGTGCGAAGTTTAAAGCAATTTTCCATTAATAATAATGATTTGCAAGCGTACGAAATGTTGAGCTCGGTGGAAATACAGTTGGAAAAAAACTACATATTATATGAAGCGCTAAAAAGGCAAACTACAATTCTAGAGTTCTTTCGTACACAGAATTAATTTTCATATATTTTTTAAATTAAATGTTAATTCGTTGAAATTTTTTAAATATTCCAAATAAAAGTTCATTTTCAATTTTTGCATTCATTTTTTGCCACCTTCTCCGTAGACCGGACACCTCCAATAGGCAGACAAACAGTCGGCGACCAACGGTGTCCGGTGTCTCTTCTCCTGAGTAAAGCACAGTAAATTCCCCTTGGCCTTCCCATCTGATCTCTTGAATGCTGCTATAATTATTTTATTTCTCTAGAATTCTCTTGCTTTTTTCCTCCTTTCCCCTTGTTCCGCTCATAAACTTCATTAATAACTCTTAATTTTCCGTATTCTGTTTTCGTCGAATTGCCTTTTTCTTTTCCTCTCTTCTATTGTGAAGTCATTTTCTATTAATACCTTTTTACTACCGAGGTTACACTTCTGCTTCATTACATCAAGTTTTTGTTCGAAGAAATACTGCTACAAAATATATGTTAAAATTATTCGAGAGGCCCCTTCAATGAATGCAAGAAATTTTATGGTTTGTTTTCAAAAGTGGCTCATATAAATGTAAATTGGGCTAGAAAATCATATGCCTCTTATTATTTTCTATTGGGAATCATTATATGCATTAATCAAGGGATCACTTTATACGATTAATATACCAATGTCTGCACATATTGCTTCAAAGTACTAATCAGCATGATTTAACTAATTAATCTAGCATGGCACCTATAATAAGCAGTCTTTCTTAAAAAATGTTTGTAGATAAAAGTTACATAAATTTTAGTACTTGTTAAGGAGCACCACTTGATTTCTGGCAAGCATGTTGGCGTATTGTATAATAGCCATTATTTTACAGACTGGAGCATGGATAGCATTAGGGATAATCAGTATATCAATGTTTCTTGGAATTATTTTTAGCTGCAGAATAAGTGGATATATTCGAGGATCAAAAAGTACATGTAATAATCTAGTCATATGTGAAGCAAATTTCTAATCATATTTTTATTAGATCGTTATTATCTTTGGAGACAACACATAGAAAATCAACGATATTCCAGTGAAACGGCTAAACTTAGTGGTACTCTGCTATTTGATCGTTCAGGAAAATTTGTTGGACATTCTGTAAAAATAAAGGAACAAACAGAAGATAAGGCTGTTTAAATACATTAACTCAATATTTATTTGGAATGCAAGATACAATAACGTTTTTCTTAAAAATCATGTCACAGTACCATGTAATAAACAGAGTTAATAAAATCAATTAGTGCTAAGTCATAAATATGAAAATATAAACTACCACTCCTTTTCCTATTTAAAAACCCTGCTGAAACTGTCTTGACTCTAATCTATTTTGCAAGATTTCCAATTGTCGCTTTGCTTCACATTGAGGAAAATTCTGTAGGTCATAGTACTGTGGTGCTATTTTTAACAACCAATCAGCTGAAAAAAAAATACCATTAATATTTTAATCATCATGCTGCTTAATCGTTACCTTTTATGTCGGTAACGGTACGGATGTAGTTCTTTGTTGTAAGAACAAATTCATTGTAAATTACCCATTCGGGTTTGTGGTCCAAGCATGTGGACGGATGAAGTTGAACCATCTGGTTGTCTTTTATGGTAAGGTAGTGTCCTGTTCTTTCTAGATGAGCCACCTAAAAGGATTGGATTTTTTAATGGTCATAATGAGGAATTTATGTAATTGTACTGTTAATATAAATTAATAAAAATAAAATTACACATATTGTATTTTTACTATTTAATTTATGTGCTGTATAACATGATGAAATTTGACGTTCGAGGTAACCAAGGCATATTAAACCACCCTTACCTGCATAAAAAATCCATTTACTAAAGCTTTCCTGATGTTAATGTAGTAATCCTTACTGCTGAAGTCGGTAGAAGTTCTTTTAAGGTTAAAGCGGTCCATGATTCGAGACAGTTGTTGTCTCACATTATCAGCAGATTTTAGAGAACGATAATTAATGAAGTTATCATAACACCATGTGGGATCTTCCATATCTAAATATAATATCGGTTTTATTATATAGGTAGTGCATTTGAAGTATTTTCGTGATATTTAATAATCAAAATGCTAAAAGCAGACACAAAATCATTTGTATTGCTTGCCCAAACCACTTAAAGCCCCAAAATGAACAGAAAACAGAGTGAAACGGCACAACAAGTAACACATACTCTACTGCAGTGTATGCCTAGGTTCAACAAGCTGCAATTTCATTGAAGATATCAGCTACAAACAAGCATAATTTACTAATAATTTTACTATGATATACAAAAGTATTTTTAACTATGAAATTTATTCACAATGCAATTAAATTAACAGTTCCTCTGATTTTTGCACATAAAGTACCTATTGTATTAAAATAGCACTTTTTTTTGTTTTTAAATACCTTACTCCCCCCCCCGTAATTTTCTGCATGGGAATTGTACATTTTTACAAATTTATGGTACTCTCCGACAAAACTTTACTAGTACCTTTTATAATTGCATGGACCTCTACGATGATTTGTGAAGCCACAACAAGGACTTCTTTCTCACTATTTTCATTGTTGCTGCACAAAGTAATATGCAGGCTGTAACGCAGGAATGAGTTTTCAATATTAAAAAAAATTAACAAAATGCCATTATTGGAATCATTGTATATGTATCCTATTTTGTATCCTATGTTAATTTATTTATTACATATTATATTTAAAAATAATTAACTTTTTTGCATTTCTTTTAATAAAATAAAGATTTTTAAGAAACCTTAAGAGGCCGTAGTTTTTGCTTTGGCAAGCCTTTGATGTACCTGCTACAGCGGTTACTGTGTTTTTGTATCCTTGCGAATTACAAACACAATTTTTGGATATTTATACAGCATTTTTACATCGTGCCACATATTTTATCACTTGCCAGGGCGTTGAATGTTTTGGAGATGGAAAATTGTACTCAAATGGTAGAATTGTCTAAGGAAAAACATGCACCCATAGAAGAGGTTAATGAACAAATTTCTTAAATTTTTAGAACCCTGAGAAATTACAGTGAAATATTTGTTGGTCAAGCACCATCTGTTAGTTCAAAAACAGAAAGGTAACTTAATATGTAAATCCAAGTATAATGAAGTGGCGTTGAACATATTTTTTATATTTATATAAAAATTATGTACTTAGTGATTATATCGCCTATGTATTTTAAATATTATACCAATTAAGTCAATACTGATGATGTTGGTCAACAATACTCTCACAATTATATTTATTCTTTAATTTAAACAAGATTAGTGTCAAACTGTAAGGGCATAGTGACCCATATTTGTTGTTTTTCTTGTACCTGCACTGCTGTGCAAGAGACATAAAATGCGACATATAATTTTGAATTTTGTTGTAAGCGGTAATGTTATGGCAATATAAAATGCCAAGTAACTGTACTTTTTCTTATACTTAAATAGTTAATTACTATCCGCACAAACATCTAAATGCAAGAACATAAATTTCGAAAATATTTACAAATAAACCATTACGATATTACAGGTTAGATTATAGCCAGTGGCAGTCGGTGAAATTTTTAGGTCGGGATGCTGTTTAATCTATAACCAATGTATTATTAAACTTTCGCATGTGCTTTAAGCTTACACAACCACTTTATCTAAACGCAATCTACACAACAACAACAAAACCATGTTATATTG
This sequence comes from Limonius californicus, assembly GCA_014611495.1. Classification (NCBI taxonomy): domain Eukaryota; kingdom Metazoa; phylum Arthropoda; class Insecta; order Coleoptera; family Elateridae; genus Limonius; species Limonius californicus. The sequence continues at coordinate 28,658 of JABXWE010010116.1, forward strand.
TATTTATGAAATGCTTGTAAGTATTGTTAATATTTTTATATAAAAACAAATTTGGGTAATCCTTTTTGTGTGTGTGTGTGTGTGGGGGGGGTGCTGTGCTTATGGACGAGTCGCTACTGGTTACAACCAAAAATAAACATAAACACTATACCCAATAAAACAACTGTAAAAAATGTGTCTCTGGAGAATGGCGTTATATTTGTTATATAATATTTTTGATGCAAAAAATGCATCTGTATGATTAATTGAAACAAGGTCAATAAAACCTATTGACTAATGGAATGGAGCAACGATATAGGCAAAATGGAAGTGAAGCTTACTAATATCCTGTCTCTATCCTAAGTATTAATTAAAATGTTGCAAGTAAAAGTTTTTAGCGGTTCTAACAGCAGCTGGCAGAATACAAAATATACTCTATGATGTTTTATTCCAAGTCTCTTAGCTCTGAAATTTCTACAAATATAGTAGTCATTGGAAGGCGAACAACATGCAAATATTGTTTCAGTCAAATTGATGCTGTATATAATATTTTGCTGTAGTTATCCTTACGTAAAAAAGAAAAATAATTACAACTTAGTAATACACTCATAGTACTGTTTCGTTCTATTTTGTAGAAAAAGATGTTACTCGTAGAATATTTTGTTGGCAGAGTTAATGATTATAATTAATGAAAAACCTCATTGGAGATCAATTAAGTAAAAATAATATTAGTAATAATTTCAACACATACTGTTTGGTATATTTGCTCGATTTTTACTGACTAAGACACACACAATATGAGGTAAACAAGGTGCGGTTATAGGAACGGTTGTTCTTATAAATTTGGTCTCTTTATTAATTAAATTAAAACGAAATAAGGCAAGAAACAATCAATAAATGTTTATTACTGTGTGGTGCTCCCTCTGTAATTCATATGTGTGTCATATCTACATATTATGTATATATATAAAGGCTTTCCATTCCTCTTGGAATTTGGCCGCTCTTTGTTGAGCTTTAAATCCTTTTCTGAGGTGGATTAGTCCTCTAGTCCGATCTTCTACAGTGTGGGGTGTGTTTTTACTCCGTTAACTATTTCCTTCCATTTTTTTCTGTCCATTGCTTTTCTTTTCCAATTCACAATTCCCATTTCTTCTAGATCCCTTTCTACCTCGTGCATCCATCTCTCTCTCGGTCTTCCTCGTGGTCTGTTTCCAGTTGGTTCCCATTCCATAATTCTTCTAATCGTCTGCTCACTGCCGCTTCTCAATACGTGCCCTATCCATCTTAATCTTTGTGCTTTAATATACTTCACTATATCTTCTCCAAATTCTTCTCCGAGTTCATGGTTCATTTTCGGTCGCATGTCTCCATTATCATATTTCTTGGGGCCGGATATTTTTCTTAGTATTTTCCTTTCGAAAATTCGCAGTTGCTCTTCTTCTTTTTTTGTTAATCGAGTTACTTCGGCAGCGTACGTAATTATCGGTCTTATTACTGTTTTGTATAATCTGTATTTAGTTTGTTTGCTGATTTTTTTGCTTTGTAGTATTCTCATGTTACTGTAGTATGCTTTGTTTCCTGCTAGTAGTCTCTCTTTTATATTTGCATCGCTTTCATCTTTGTTGCTTATTTGTAGTCCTAGGTATTTAAAGGTTCTCACTTCTTCAAAAGTATATTCATCTATTTTTATGTCTTGTATTTGGCTTTTTTTTCTTCTTAATCTCATGAGTTTTGTTTTGTTTTGATTTATTTGCAAACCTATGTCTTTCGCTTCTTGATTTAATTTTCGAAATGTTTCAACTAATCCTGCGTGTGTTCTTGAAATTATCAGGATACCATCAGCATATGCTATGATTTGTACCTCTTTGTTTATTATAGTTCCTTCTCTGACGGTTTTCTTTATGATTCTTTCCAGTGCATAGTTAAAAAGTGTTGCTGATAATGTGTCTCCTTGGCGTACTCCAGTATTAGTTGTGAATTCGTCTGTTGTGCCTTCTTTTATTCTGACTATTGCTTTGGTGTTTGCTAACGTCATCTTGATCAGGTTAACTAGTTTGGTTGGTATTTCTGTGCTTTCTAGTTCCTTCATCAGTTTTTTTCTATTTACCTTATCGAAAGCTTGTTTGAAATCTACGAATAAAAGTGATAGTTCGATTCTATATTCGTAGCACTTTTCTAATATTTGTTTTACTATGAATAAGGCGTCTGTGGTGGATCGTCCTGAGCGAAAGCCATACTGGTATTCTCCTATTTCCAATTCACTATATTGTGCTATCCTTCTTTGTATAATACTGGAGAGTATCTTGTATGCCACATTTAGTAGGGCTATTCCTCTGTGGTTAGAGCAGTCTTTTAAATCACCTTTCTTAGGTAGTGGAACTATCATTGCTTTTTCCCATTCTTTAGGCATCTTTTCTGTTCTCCAGATCTCTTTTATTAGATTATATATCCTTTTATGTAGTTCCTCTCCGCCCAACTTTAACATTTCTCAGCATATTTGGTCTGTGCCTGTTGCCTTCCCGTTCTTTGCTTTGTTTATTGCGTTGATCACCTCTTTGTATGTTGGGTTCGGTGTTTCTGTTTCATCTTGATTTGCTGTATCCTCTGTGGTTTCTATTTCAGTGTTGTCGTCTTCATTTAGTAGGTTTTCGTAAAACTGCTTCCATATTTCTTTTACTTTCGTCGTGTTATGTTCTATTTTCCCTTCTTTATTTCGTATTCCTCTTCTACAAACTTTTGGTTTTCTTTTTTCTTCCTTAATCTTTTGAAAGAACATTTTTGTGTTATGTATTTTGTAATTATTTTCTATTTCCTCCATTTTGTCGTTGATCCATTGATTTTTTTTTCTTTTACACAGTTTTATTACTTCTTTTTTCAGGTCCTTGTAGATTCTCTCCTCTTGTTCATTGTTTGTTGCTAGCATTCTTGCTCTAGCTTCTCTTTTCTTTTTGATTATCTCGTCACATTCGTTATCGAACCATTCTTTGGGACTGTCCTTTTCTTCGAAGCCAATTACTTTTTTTCCAGTTTTTATCACACAATGCTTTATGTTTTCCCATTCTTCTTCTATGTTCTTGCTTTCTCTATTTTGTTTTAGTTCCTGCTTTAATTCGTCTTCGTATCTCGTTTTTATTTCTTTATTGTTTAGTTTTGTTCGATCCCACTGTTTCACTAATTTGTTTTTTTGATTACTGTTGTACATTATTTGTTTAATTTTATTATGTATATCAGTTTCATGAAATACAAGTTTATTTAATGTACTTCTAAATGTTTGCTTGAAATGAACGAAATATATTCACTTGATGACTTAAATTCTACACTGATGGAAGAAACATTACATAGTGAAACTTCCTGTAATGGATAGCCCTCTAATAGGGTTGCTATTACTACATAAGGAACAGATTTTACATATCCTGGACAACCATTAAGAACGTATACTTTATTGCCTCTCTATTATCTCTATCAAATTTGATATTTTAAGCTCACAAGAGCCCAACCAGTGCTGCCTCTAGTGTATTGTAATTGAAAACTCGTTTATGTGTTTTTGAGCACCTTAATCAATTATTATTAGTAGAATATTTCTTTTTTGATTTTGTGAAGAGTTTAAAAAATAGCAATATGAAGAATATCAAAGTTTGTGCTTATTTCAACAACTGAGGTTATGTTAAACTTCTGGTTATTACGTTTTTGACAAAGGCTTAATGAAAAAACGAATTTTCCATTCATCAAACAAAAATTATACACTTGATGTGTCTTCATTATACATGTGTCTTGACAGCATTGTTGGTTTTCTGTAAATGTCTTTTTAATGTAATGTTCTGAAGACTATGTACATGATAAAGATGTCATTCTTTGTACATAAAATTTTTACTGTTATACATCAACCAAATTGTTTTGTTAAGCACATATTGTCTATTTTGTATGTCAACCCCTAATAGAGATTTCACTGTAGGTTTAATGAATTTATATTATGGTATGCCCGAAAATACAGGATATTCAACACTCAGGCAAATTGGATACATAAATATTTAGATTCCGAAAGATATTTCATATAATGAAAATTTCATGTGCAGTAATATGTTTGTACCACAAGGTCAACTTAAAAAGTATCTCATGTTATAGTACAAACCAGTGATATTCAACCCCTTTTCCCCTCGTACCCTTAGACAATTTTTGTTCTCAACTTTGTACATCCAAATTTGTTGGTGCATAATTCAAATTATACATAATTATATTTAAAATAAATTAAATCCAAAGTATTGTATTAAATTACACATTCAGATGCTAAAAAGAAGAATCAAATAGCAGTCGTGATTATAGG
>JABXWE010010117.1:0-18575 GCA_014611495.1 Limonius californicus
TACATTAAACAGATCAATATTAAAACAATTGTACAATTTTCTTAAATCTTAATAAATATAAAACCATCTAAGGCTGTTCCTTTACTGACCCGTCGGCTTGACCAAAGTAAGCTTTTTTAGCCATTTTAACAAAGAGTCCTGTTTCCACTACCCCTGGAAGTAAACAAATCTGTGTGTTAACTGAATCCCAATCATCAGCTGGTTTAAAATTTTTCCAATCAAGGATGAAATTTCCATTATCGGTTACAAGAGGTCCAGCTTTAGCCACAGCCATGCGAAGAACGGCTTCTCCTCCGAATATCTTCTCAACTTTCCTTTTTATGGGCATATAACTCATAGGTGCTACTTCAATCGGTATACCTTTTTTAAATTGATCTCCTAGTTTTACAGAATTTTTGGTGTAATCAGCAATTATGATGAGCTCCTTCGAACAACTGGCTACTATTTTCTCTTGCAGTAAGCATCCACCACCGCCTTTTATTAAATTAAGGTTTGCATCGACTTCATCAGCCCCATCAATACACACATCGAGTTCTGGGCATATCTCCAAGTCACCTAGGGTTAGTTTATGTTGAATTATTAATTGTCTAGCTTGGAAGGACGTGGGTACGCAGATGATGTTCAACTGTTCTTGACGTACCCTTTCAGCTAATCGTTCAACTGCAAAAACCACTGTTGACCCAGAACCAACACCAACTAGGTGGTTGTTTTTTACATATTCGTCTACTGCTTTGTAAGCTGCTATTTTCTTTGCTTCCTGAAGTGAGTCCATCGTAGCTAACTGTTTAAGTGAGGTTAGAGTGCGTTTGAATAGAAACATGTGAAAGAAGGTGTAAGGGTTAGTATGTGCCCGCACGGTTGCGCATGCACCAATATTTACAGTATGCCCATTAGGGTCCTTGATTGGTGCTATATAGCAGAGAAAATAACTCCACATTAAATAAATAAATTGTGTATAAATACCTAATAAATATCAAGCATTAACCGATCCAGTAGATAGTCCGTAAATATTTCTTTTTTTTTGACATCAGAGTTAGAACTGTTATCATCTTATTAAACAATATTGATAGAATAATATTAATTAAAAATATATAGCGCCACCTTAACAGTCATAGCTGTACAATTTGTATAAATTCCATATATTTGTTAAAAAGAAACATTCTAATACGGTGATGTAAAGAGTTCTGCTTCACTAGAGGAATTGGGGAAAACTTGCATTAAAAGGATATTATTTTAAATTCTTCTTTAGCTAATCAACGTAGGTACATAACTACCCGATATTTAATCACAGGAATATAGTTAGGCCAACAGGTAAAATTTTCACTTGTTGAGGAAAAGCAACTTGAAATAATTTATTTATTCAGAATTACGTACATTTAATTATTGCAATTTAAGTTGAAACCTGCGATATTACAAAAAATATTGATTAGTATTACAATAATTTTAATTTTATAGACCAGCCCTTGTTCTTGATGACTAACTTGTATCTATCTATATGGCAAGAATTTACGTTTTCCAAGTTCTTCCTTGGAGATGCAGTGAAACCAGATATTGCTAGGAGCTTCGATTAAATTCAATTTTTGTCGGTTTTTTGTTCGACAAGATGTTAGCTATCTTTTGCACAAGTTTTGATTAATGTTTGGGGATTGTGCTGGCCAATCGACATTATTGGTCGACATCCGAGATTGATTCACTTTTGCTCTGTGGCAAGATGCATTCAGGGCCGTCCTAAGATATTTGGCGCCCGTGGGCTAATGGGCTAATAACAATAATGCGCCCCTCTCGATAGTGGGAGCGGGGTGACCGGTGAAGTTTTACAGAAGTTTCAAAACTAGAAAAGTCAATATACAAGGGAAGCCTTTTAAGTTTTTACAAAAACTAGGAAAGAAAAACTTTTTTGGGTGAAACTGTTTTATTGCTTTTCTAAATATTTCATACCAATTCTCGAAACATTTTTTCCATTTTTGTTGGTATCTCAAAAACATGGTTTTTGAAGGCTTCAACAGCTTGTTGAGGTGATAAAAATCGCTGTCCACGCATTGTTTGTTCGACATTCGGGAACACAAAGAAGTCGTTAGGCGATAAATCAGGTGAATACGGTCTATGAGACATTAATACGATGTGTTTCTCCTTCAAATAATCAATTGTTTGCTGTGTGAGAGCTAGCATTGTCATGATGAAGAATGACGCGACGTTTTCGGTTGTTTTTCCTGATTTCGGCGATGACTTCTGGCTAACAAATTGTTGTATACTATTCAGCGTTAACTGTTGTTCGATAAAGGAATGGCGGCACGTCCAGTACAACCGAAGAAACTAGCGATCATTTTCGTGAATGAACAACTTTTGTGGGATTCGGTTCATCTTGGAACACCCAAATAGTGTATTGTTGCTTAGTCTCCGGTTCATACGCATATATCCAATTTTCGTCACCTGTTACGATGTTGTATACGGATTTTGCAGTTCGGGAACAGATCTTTTTCACAGCTAAATGTTCATGCAAGATCGAATTTACTGCAGTCTTCGACATGCCTAAGGATGCCTTTGTCTCACTGTAAGCCACATGCCGCCCTTCTTCAATCATGTTGCGCACAGCATCGATGTTTCTTGGAATAACAACCGATTTTGGTCGACCTTCAGGAAATTCATCACTGACGGACGTCCAACCACGACGAAGTTCTGCAAACCAATTGTAAACAGTCTTTTCTGATGGTGCTTCATTACCAAAAGTTGAACGAAGCGATTCTATGCATTGTTGTTGAGTTATCCATTATATCAATTTTTTTACAAAATTGCTCTTTTAAAACGCTCACTGTAAACAAACTACTCGGTCAATTTCTAAGCTGCCACTGTTTTCACAATAACAAATATCAAATTTTACGAAAATAGTAGTGACACATCTCAAAAGCGCCACCTAAGAGGCTGACCTCGTATTACCAATAAACAAATAAACATATAAAATTTATGCAAAATTCAAATAACCTATACGAACAAAAACAAACTATATAAACAAAAAATAGAAGTCACTTAGTATATGTATAACTGAAATATTTATTTTCTTAAGTTTTTCTTTGGCAAACTGGTTAATCACACGTATTTAAATAATTAAATTAATCACTCTCTATGGACAAAATATTTAAATCATTTAATTTGCCCTGTCCCAAACATGAGCGTTAATATTTTTTTTATTCTTTTAAGTGCTGAAAAAGATCTTTCACGGCTGTAATTTGCAACTGGTCTCCAGCCATCTAGTTGATTTATGTGTAATTGCCGCCCCAAAAGGCTGGCGCCCCGGGGCTATAGCCCATTTAGCCCTGCGGTTAAGGTGGCCCTGGATGCATTTTGGTAAATAAACTTTTATTTTCCAAACAAACCTTGCCCACTAGGGCAGTACTTCAATGTGTTTTGTGGCATTCGTCATCTCAGAGACGACGAAGCAGTCGGCCAGCTATCTCAGCAGACATGAGCCTCATACCATAACAGAGGCTGGGGGTTTTAGTGTTGGGCATACGTACTACCAGATTATTGGTATTAAAGGTGGATTCATCACTGAATGGTACCTTTTTCCACTGTTCTGGTATTCTGGTTCAGTGATGTTGTTCGTTTGCTCATCGCAAACAGTAGAGTCTCAGTTTTTCGGAAAGTAGTGGTTTCTTGCATCCTCTACATCTACCGTCCAAAAGAAGCATTCTTCTCAGAGTAGATGTACATAAATTTATACCGGTAGCTTCTGGCCATGATTTGGCCAATTCATGTCAGTTCGTGTAGTGCTAGTCAGCGGTTACTTTAGGTCGGCCACTTCGGAGTTTATCTTAATTTTTTCCAATTTTGGCGTAGTTCCTAATTACCCGACCTTCGGTTTGATTGATTAAACTACATTTTATTGCCGATTTCTTGAGTGAACGTTCCATTGATATGATGGGAAATTGATTGCATAACGCTTTTTTTCGAATAATTTCATCGGCTGCTTATGAGAGGGCATGGGGCAACTTCCTCTATCTCAAATTAATATCCTAAATCCTGTGCAGGGCATATATAGTTAGAATACAAAATTTACTTCTTATACAAATAGACACCAAGACATTTTTAATCAGCTCATAATTGAGGCAACAATGTCTATTCCAACTTTTTGAAAAAATTCCTAGATGTCTTTAGATGGTAACTAAACAAAAAATTTAAATCAGGAGACCTGATCAGCTGTGAGCGATTGTTTGAAGTGGTTATTCATGGCCGCCAAACGTGGAGCTCAGGAGAACCAATACTAGAAAACGGATCAATCGTGTGTTAAACGGATAGATCCAAAACAACCACCGGCGTGGGCATAGGTATCTATGGCCCAGGAGTAAGGCTGTCAAAAGCCTTGGAACAAGTTCCTACAATCTTCTAAGCGGAGACTCATGCTATAGATATCCGTGCTCAAATATGCCTAAGCAAAGGCTATAGCAGGGCTAGAATCTATATCTTCTCACACAGCCAGGCAGCACTTAAATCTATGAGTTCTTACACTCTTGAGTCTGGTATTGCCTGGCAATGTCTGTAAATCAGCTGGCAAAGAACAACAAGGTCACCTTGATGTGGGTGCCAGGCCATGAGGGAATCACTGGAAATCAGTAAGCCAATAGCCTTGCAAAGATATGCTCAAAGACTCATTTCATTGGTCCGCAACCTTTCTACGGCATAGCACAAAGCCATGTGAAGGCAGAGATCAATAAATGGGAAGAGTTTCAAACGACCTCCCACTGGAACAACATTAGAGGTATAAGGCAGGCAAAAAGATTTTTACATCACTCGCCAAACAGAGCACCGAACTGGTTGAACTCGGCAAACAGGAGCTACGGGATATAACAAACCTTCTAACTGGACATTGCCCTCTGAGATACCAACTCAATTTAATGGGTAAAGCTGAGAGCAACCAACGAGGTGTGTAAATTCAGTAATGAGACTAGTAGCATAGCGTTCGATCTAGTAACCTGGAGATGCGGGAGTGGAAGGGGCGGCTGGTAAACATGTGATACGCTTTCAGTACGAGTTTGAATTCGTAGAACTCGCTAGAGTCTTTTGGTTGTCCATAGTGATTTTTTTCGTGAAACAGTTTTTCCTGGTGGATTCTGAAAATGAGTGACATCAATCTTGAGCAACGGTGTGCTATCAGGACTTGGGCACAGTGCAACGGAAACTTTTGCAAAACTTCGGCAAGCCTACGGAGACAGTGTTTTGTCAGAGGCCCAGGTTTTTCGGTGGTTTAAGGCATTTTCAGAAGGAAGAGAGTCGACTGAAGATGAACCTCGCAGCAGAAGGCGTTCATTTTCAAGAATCTATGAAAATGTCGAGAGAGTCCGGGATCTTGTGCGTCCAGATCGTTGGTTGATAGTCAGTATGCTCGGGGAAGAGTTGAATTTGGCTCACACCACCGTTCATCAGATTTTGACCAATGAATTGGGGATGGGAAAAATCTGCGCAAAAATAGTTTCGCAAAACGTTCCGTAGGACCAAAAGGACACCAGGAGGGAAATGTGCCTTGATTTTTTGGAATCGATTGAAAATGATCCCCATTGTCTGGAACGTGTCATTACTGGTGACGAGTCTTGGGTGTTTGAATGTGACGCGGAAACCAAGTGCCAGAGCATGGAATAGCACAGTTCAACCTCCCCAAGGCCAAAAAGGCAAGAATGAGCAAGTCGGAGATCAAATGCATGCTGATTTGCTTTTTTGATAGCCAGGGAATCGCTCATAAAGAGTTTGTGCCTCAAGGCCAAATAGTTAATCAACACTTTTACAGAGACTTTTTTGAAAGACTTCGAAAAATGGTCAGACGTGTGAGACCAAACATCAAGAACAACTGGGTGTTGCATGACGACAATGTGCCTTGTCACACAGAAATTTATATAACGATTTTTTGGCCAGTAAGAACATTCCTGTGGCTCCTCAGCCTCCTTATTCGCCGTACTTGAGTCGCTATGACTTTTTCATCTTCCCGAGACTGAAAAATCACCTCAAGGGACGTCATTTTGGGACACTGGAAAACATTCAAACGGCTGTAATCGGCCAGCTGAAGGCTATTTCAGTATCCGAGTTCTAGCACTGCTATGAGGAGTGGAAGAACCGTCTCCAGCGCTGTGTGGCTTCCCAAGGCAGTTACTTTGAAGGAGACAGTGTTGAATTGTAATTTTACTGAAACAAAAACTTTTTAAAAAGATGAGTCTCATTACTTAATTTACACACCTCGTGTGCCGATTCTGTGAAGATTAGATAGAAACAGCAGAATATATCCTCTGCAACTGCGAAGTTATAACCCGCCAAAGGTTTCAAAACCTCGGAAAGGTGTATACAACACCTGACGAAGTGAGCAAAGCTGCTTCCAGGAAGATCTGAAAGTTCGTAAGAAGCTTAGGACTTGAGCGGTAACAGTAGGTTAGCAGGGTTTCGCAAAAGATTTATGTAGGTCGAAATGTTGAGAGGCAATTTCATTGCCTGAACGACCCAATAAACATAATATAACATAACATAACCCAACATAATAGGCACCATGACATTTTTAATCAGTTCATAATCGAGGCAACAATGTCTATACCAAGTTTTTGAAAAATTCCAAGATCATAGCAAGCAGATAAACTAATGACAAGATACGCCAGCCTCGGTGGTCCAGTGCTTAGCGCATTTGCGTTTAGATCCAAGGGATGCGGGGTCGAACCTGGCCGAGGTCGGTGAGATTTTTCTAGCGGGGAAAAATATGAGAGTGCGCCTTCTCTCGGATAAGAAGTAAAGCCGTAGGTCCCGTCCCATTGCGATATGTAACACGTTAAAAATCACTACTGGAGTTGGAATTACCCCAGAGAGGCAAAATTTTTAGTTAGGTTGTACAATAAGCCAAATGTGGCATAAGTGTGGAAAACCGCGTCGTAGATCTCACTCTTTCAAATACAATACAATACAATACAACACTTCTTCTTTTTCTTCTTCTTAACCTGTTTTATTCAAATCCACTTTAGACATAGGCCTTCCCTAACTCTTTCCACCTATTACGATTTTGTTCCCATTTTTTATTCTTCTTTTTATTTCCTTCTTTTCGGTGTTTCTTCCTAGCTCTATTCTCTGGTCGAGATATATGTATTCTTCTACTCTCTCAATTTGGGTGCCTTCTACTCTAATTTCTGTTTCTGGACCGGGGTACATTATTTTAGTTTTTCCTAAATTCATCTTCAGTCCTAGTTTACTTGATTCTCTGTTAAGATCATTAATCATTTCTTGTAAATCGTCTATACTCTCTGAGATTTGAATGATATCATCAGCATAGCGCAGGTTAGTTAGTTGCTCCCCGTTCACATTTTTTCCCTTTCCTGACCATTCTACTTTCTTAAATATATCTTCAAGCGCCAGAGTGAAGAGTTTCGGAGACAGCGTATCGCCCTGTCTTACTCCTCTTTTCAGCGGTACAGGGTCAGTTTTAGCGTGTATGATATATGTTGCTGTGGCTTTTTCATTTAGTTGTTTATAAGTTGTATGTATCTTTGATCTACTCGGCTGTTTGCTAATGCTCTATATATCGCCCAGTGTTCAATACTGTCGAACGCCTTTTCAGTCTATGAAGGCCGTACATGCGGGGAATCCATATTCGTTAGATTTTTCCATTATTATTTTCACTGTTAATAGGTGGTCTCTGGTTCCGTAGTTTCTCCTAAATCCTGCTTATTCTTGGGGTTGACACTCATCTAATTTCCTTTCCAATCTATTAGTAATTATCTTTGTTAGCAATTTGTACAGATGCGACAACAAACTGATTGGTCGATAGTTTTCAAGTTTTTTGGTTTCACCCTTTTTATTATAGTAATATGATGTTCGAGTTTTTCCAGGTTTTGGGTATTTCTGTTGATTTTAGGCACATATTTAATCGTTTTGTTATTTTTACTATTAGATTTTCTCCACCTTCTTTAATCATATCTATCGATATTTCGTCATCGCCTGTAGCTTTGTTAAGTTTTAAATCTTTCATAGTCCTTTTTACTTTTTCTATAGTTATGTCGGGTTGTTCCTCGAATCCAACATTTTCTATTTTTCCAGTTTCTATGTTATTGTGTTCTGCCTCTTGAGGTATTTTGGATTTATATAATTCCGCGTAAACCTCTTCTACAATTTTTAAGATGTGTCTTTCTTTCCCATTTTTCGCTTGAGTATTTTCATTCCCTGGTTTTTCTCTATTATTTCATTAACTTGTTTTTCTTGAGTTTGCAATTTATGTTCTCTTATACCTTTTCTTATTTCTTTATTTACTTTTTTAAATTCTTCCGTTGTTCTTTTATTTTTCTTCGTTAGTCGTCTTCGCTTTTCCATCAAAGTCTTGGTTGTCTCATTAATAACAATTTTGTTTTTCTTGCGTGGTATAATTTTCTTTAATTCTTTTATCGAAATATTTATTATCGTTGTTATTTTATTATTTACTTCACCTAGTGTGAGTTTTTCGTCATCAATATCAGCGGTAGCTAACTTATTGTCAATTATTTCTCTGTATATCTCGCCTTCTCTTTTTATTTCTTCTGCTGTTAGTTTATTTGAACTTCTTCTAGTTAATTGTGTTCTTTCTAATTTTTTGTCAATGATTAGCGCAGCTCTTACATGAGTTTAACACGCTAACGTCATGTATTTTTTGTTTTCTATCTCTTAGTATGTAGTCTCTTTCGTTTTTTTGTATTTCCGGTTGGTGATAACCAGGTCCATTTTCGATTAGGTCGTTTTTTAAAGAAAGAGTTCATAGCATACAATTTATATTTGCTCATAAAGTTCAATAACGGATCTCCTCGTTCATTTCTTCGGTCTTTTCATAATTTTCACGTATATTCTTCGTCGGGTTCTTGTTTCTTGCCCAATTTAGCATTAAAGTCCCCCATGACGATATTCCAATGTGTGGGGTCGTTTGCATGGCTGTTTCTAAATGTTCATAGAATGATTCCAAGTCCTCTTCTGAGTGGGAGGAAGAAGGGGCGTACACTTGTATAATTTTCATCTTTATATTTGTCGAAATTTTTAAGATTATGTAGGCCACTCTTTCTGATATTGATTTAAAACTTTTTATATCGGGTGTTAATTTTTTGTTAATGATAAATCCAATTCCTCCTGTGGTTCCGTCTGTTCGGCCTCTGTACATTAATATATTTCCTGATTTGAGATTAATCCAGTCTTCCCCTGTTCTTCGTACTCCACTTAGTCCAACAATGTCCTAATTAATTTTTGTTAATTCTTCTTCCAATTCTATAATCCTGTCATCACTTCTGAGTGTGTTTAAAAGTCGAAGTCTTACCCCCCCCCCCAGAATCTTTGGGGTAGCCTGACGTATCAGGTTTAGATTGTGAGCTGGCCACTCTACTAACCTGGGGTAGTTTTGTTTTAGAGTTCGACATATCATATCATTATATCATTAGGGAGTAAATGGCAATAAAACGCCACGCTTGCCGGGCGTCTTGGCGAGTTTGGTAGATCAGCCGCCCAACTTTGGAACAGACGCTATTTAGAGCCGCTCCTCTGTAGGCAGACGCTCTTGACTAGTTTTGGTCCACCCCATGGCTTTTATTTCCCCGGTACTCGCTATATCTAGCGAGCATCCCCCTATCCACCACCTGGGGAGGCGCCCGGTAGGGGATCTAGCAACCCCCCCGGGCATACAACACAATGACAAGATATTTAAATCTATTTTAAAGAAATTATGTAAAAAAGTTACGTTAAACCCCAGGAAACAATTATACGTTTTGGACATGCAGAACACCGTCGTAGGTTACTAAAGAAGGCTTCGGTCTTCCAACTATTTCAAGTCACAAAATTTTATCGAAATCCTTTGAGTCGTTTTCAATACGTATTTATCTGATAATATAAAATTCTTTACTAGTTTCAAAATTTCATAGTTGTAGTAATTTTTAATTTTTTTATTGGCGCTGTTTTTCTAAAGTATATAAGGATTACTAAATACTTTAGGGTTTGTGTTAGTCGGGTAAATGGTATTAGAGTAATAGGGCATTACACTTCTAGTAAAATGGGTTTGTGAAGAAATAGAATATATCAAAAAATCATAACGTCCTTAATTTTGAAGTTAGAAGGTTTGTTAAAATCCACATGATTTGTATTAAGAAAAGTTCAAAAAGAATTTCTAATAAGAGCCCGAAGATAGGAATAGGGAAGTTATTAGGCCTTCCTACATATCGAATGATGGGGTTCGTCGAAATTTCTAATTTCAACAATGAATGTGTACAACAATTAAAACTAAACTTATTGTAAAACTATAGTATTTCCACACTTGTCAGAAAAGTATCTTTCAAATAGATTTTCCGAAGAGTCAATCACGAGGTTAAACTTTTTAGTACATCTATTCCATAATTCTTCATAATTCCAAATAAAGCAGAATATTATCATCTCTTACAGAGCAATGTGCGGTAATGTCACTTACTACAAGATATTGCCAAGTGATATTGCGCCTAAATAATGTTAAATAGATACTACACTAGTGGTTTCTGTACATGACAATACACAAACAAAATATAAAATTATTAGATGGGTATTGAAAAGACTACGAAATAATGCCCGGCAATGTAGGTAATATAATTCGAGGTGATCCGAAATAAGTAAAGCCAAGTAATTCCGAGAAATATGATGTAATGCTGAACAATCAAGTTCGCATGACCATGGACTATGGCCGACAATTTGTTTTCGATCTATTTATGGTATATGCTAAACCAAGTGAAACCAATGTTATCAGATATACAAAACACAATTATAGTAGGTACATATTATAAGAATAGGATCATGTGTAAAAATTATCCTATTTTGTCGTATACATATTTTTTAACTTCCTATTTTGCTAAATTTCAAGAAATTCTTTATTTTTTGAGAATAGCGAAGTGTAACAGAATGCCAAATATAAAATATGCATCATAGTCTTAACATGAAGTTAGTCATTCGTACACTAATTTTGTACTATATTTTCAAAAATAATCTCGTCCCTGATTTTTATGTTTGCTGTAGATGTAGATTTGTAGATGTCATTTTATTACTACGCTTAAAGGTAAAACAATTCTTTATCTTCTCACACTGAGCCGATAACAATAATCCATTTAATGTACTTGTGATTAGTATGTCTTTTTAATTTGGTTTTTACTACATTTACTTTAGAAATCACGCGGTTCCCATTTTGTATTTGAGTGCGATAATATTAAAATATTTATTGCCAACTAACACAAATCTGGAAAAAGTAATTGAGAAATTGTCTATAGTATTAATATTCATATTTTACAGTTGAGCAATACGCGGCCCAGTAGTGAGTGGGGACAAAGTGTCATATTTGTTGTTATGTATTTATTACATTTATTCAGGATATCAAGGCCTATATACTACTCGAAACAATTAACGAATACTTAACAACATTCATATGAAAAAAGCAGGTATAATCTATTCACGATTGATTTGCCATCCAAGCGGTTGTTTTCTTTCTTAAGTTGCATTTCTTAAATATTATTTGATTGATTTCTAGCAATGTCAAAATGAAATTGCCCAGTTGCCAGCTCTAGGATCCCCTACTTTTCTAAAATAATCTAGTAAGTTTAGAAATAATACATAATATACTTAACTCTTGGCTGACTCTCGCAAAAATTTTTAATAAAAGGGGGGCAGCACTACTTTATTCAAAATTATTAAATCAATGGGTTATAAACACAAAATGGTGAATGGACGCAAAATTGTATGTGAACAAAAACACGTCGTTGCATCCAAAATGAAATTTTTGAGACAATTTCTCCAATATTAAAATTCTAGTGAAAATATGACATTCGTGCGCCTAGACGAAACGTGGATCTACCAAAATGGATCCGCGAGTCGTCAATGGGTACACGAAACCGATCTTAAAAGTAACCCAGCCAAAATTAAAAGTGAGGGGAAGAGGTTCACGATTTTGAATGCCGGATGTAATTTAGGCTTTTTGGAAGGGCGCGACATGTTACTACACTCAAAGAACAACGACAGGCACTATCATAAAACTATGAATGGGGAAATTTTTCAAAATTGGTTGGTTAATCAGCTGATTCCTGCTTTGGACAAGTTGCAAGGAAAATTTGTCGTGGTTATGGACAACGCACCTTATCATTCAGTGCAGTTTGATAAGCCGCCCACATTTTCTTGCAAAAAAGGTGTATTGCAGGAATGGTTGATTAACCACCGCAATGTCGAAATTCAGGGCACAATTACTAAGAAAAAACTTTAGGAGTTAATTAAACCCTTTACAGCAGACGGAAATAAAAGATACGTAACTCCCGAAATTTAAAAAAAGCGCAAATATGAGGTTCTTCGATTGCCCCCATACCATTGTCAATACAATCCAATTGAAATGGCGTGGGGGTTTTGTAAGACCTATTACAATAAGCACATAAATTTGCAGCCAAAATCGAAAGACAAGATTCACATTTCTGCGAGCATTTTAACAAACTTATTTCGGAAGACTGGACAAAACATTTGGGAAATCTATCTTTTGAAAATATTCCTCCTATCATTATTTCAATTGGGGAATCTGATTCAGAATCGGAGGGTGCCGATGATTCAGATACTTCTAGTTATATCATGAAGGAGGAATAGGGTAGGGGATATTCTTTTGGCATCTAAATTGTGAATGAGCGTTTTACAGTTTTTATCTCGCCCCAGAGAAACACTGACCTCAGTGGAATACGAACTTGGGTCTCTTAGTACCAGAGGCAAACAGTCAACCACTGGACTACCATAATATTAATTTGAAACATGAGCGGCATGGACGTTAATTCTTCTTAATTTTCTGCAAGACCTAAATATAGGACAACAAAGAATGGCGTGGAATATGCTCTGTATACATACGGTTTGAGTTCAGAATTCTCGTGTCAAAAGAACAGCAATATGTGTTTGGAATGTGTTACGACAACATTTAAATTATAGTTATTATTTTATTTATAATGAAATCATTATTATATCTAAGTATTATAAACCAATATTGAGCAGAAATAGGCGGACGTTAAATGAACAAACAAGCTCCACTGGCAACATTGCCTGCTTTCAAAAAAACATAACCTCCATCAAGAAAAACTAGCATAACCCAACTTAATTAATTGACAAATTTCATTGATACCACACATTCCCCCAGATTTCCACAGCCTGCTGGATGGCAAATCAATCGTGAATAGATTATAGTTACACAATGTAAAATGACATCTGCAAATACTTTTATACTTCAACTGGAACAATTTTATACAACAAACTGAACGCCTTGTCGCATTTTCATTTGTTTCTAGAAGTTGCAACGCGATCGTCGCTGGACTATAGTAAAGCGCGCGCCAACGCGCTCTTAGTTACGGTTCAGATTTTCAGTTGTGTGATTACCACTGGTGATTTTTAATTTTAATTGCAACTAATAATGGAACACCACCACGATCTGTCTGAGTTAGAAACTTTGAGAGCTATGGTTCAATTGGAAGGTGGACAAAAACAGCAGGCCGTTGCCCAAATGTTTGGAGTGAGCCAAAGTGTAATTTTTTGGCCATGGTGTCGCTTTATGGAAACTGAAGATTTTCGGTGAAAACAAGAATAAGTTCGGCCAGCATGAACAACACCAAGAGATGATTGTTGTCTCTCGCAACTTGTACGCTTAAATCGAACTCTTAATGCAACCCAGCTTGGAGGTTAATTTGCTGCGGCTACTGGAAGGCTGGTATACACATAAACAATAAGAAATCGTCTTCATTACGTTGGCCGATATGCTGGAAGACCAGGGGCTTGCATTCCACGTACTGTAAATTATAAAAGACCTCGCAGGATGTAGGCAGAGGAGCATAGGAATTGGAGCCGTAATGAGTGAGACGAGTGTTGATTATTTATTTATTTGTTTTATATATTATAGCTGGCTCTGCAATGCAATATGCAATACACGGCTTTGTTAATTGGTACTTACATCTAGCTACTACTCTAACGTAAATCAAGAGAGGATTAAGTGACTAATCACACCTCTGTCGTACAGTTTCCGGGTTAAATATTAATTTTAAGTTATACAGTCTTCTTCTTCTTCGTCTGTGTATAGGCCAATGGCCTGTTATTACCTACAATGCAGTAGGTTCTATGAGCCCTCTTTGCACGTATGCCGGACAGGAGGCTAGCCTAACCCGTCGAACAGAGAAGAGAAGTTCCACTACAAGGTTAACGATTGTCAAAGATGTTTGTAAGACAACCGGGACCGACGGTTTTACGTACCCTCCGAAGCACGACCGGTTGCATATGCCACTATATTGGTCCACCCATCTAAGTACTGACCGCGCGGATTGTGCTGGACTACGAATACCGTTTGACCGGCGTCCGCAGCGCTCCGCTATGCAACCGATTATACAGTCTGTAGATTAAATCTTGGGGAAGTTTGCGTTTGAGGCGCGTATGGTTATCTTTTTGTCCGAGATTTAATTTAGTGGAACTGGGACATAAAACTAAGTTTTGGTAAAACTTCACAGTAGTATTCTTGATAAACTCAGATATTAGTGGAACACTTAGTTCGTCATGTATTCGCGTATGGCGAACAAACCACGGGCACTTAATTGAAATTCGGAGCACTTTGTTTTGCATTGTTTGGAGTTTCTTCGTTGTTGTTTTTGATGTGTTGCACCAGATTGGGCATGCATAGGTGAGTATTGGTCGGAGAATTCCTCTATAGATGAGCATAGTGCATTCGGTTCTAAGATGGGATGTGCGGTTTATTAACGGATATAATACACCCAGTCTGTTGTGGCACTCGTTGAGTTTTTTATTGACATGGTACCCCCAGTTAAGCTTTGTATCTAAGTTTTTTTTTAAACTCCCAGATTATTTACAATCTGTCCATATGGACAATAAGTAAATGTTATAACAGTAATCAGAAAATCATAATTAACATGTAAGCAATTACCCTATGGCTCATGCCTTATATGCTACCGTCTCAATCAAGACTTATTTTAATTACTGGGATTGTTCTATTCCAATTAGTTAATTAATTAAATCTAGTTGCTAAATCTAATGGCTTAAACCTCTTAAGTCTACGCGTGTCTGTTATTTCTGTGAGTAATCTATTAGCTAGTCTATTTGGATGCACTCTCAATCTATCACTGTATTTTACACTATAATTTCTGGTTTCTTCTTTCAAGGTTGGGATTCGTAGATCTCTTCTAATGATTTCATTTGTCACGAACCACGGTGCGTCGACTATCATGCGTAACACTTTGGATTGGAATCTCTCCAAGATTTCGATGTTGGAGGCCGACGCTGCGCCCCAGAGTTGGACTCCATATGACCATACTGGTTTCAACACTGTTTTGTATATCATGATTTTATTTTCCAGGGTGAGCTGTGATCTTCTTCCTATTAACCAATACAGTTTAGTAAGTTTATAGGCGAGCTGTTTTCTCTTGTTCCAGATGTGTGTTCTCCAGGTTAGTTTGCGGTCGAGATGTATTCCAAGGTATTTGGCAGAGTTCTCTTGTGGTATCGGTCTGTTGTTGAGCGTTACTGGTGGAGATGTTTCTTTTTTGTTGTAAATGTTACTTGTACGGATTTTAACTCGTTTGCTTATATTCGCAATCGCTTAAGCCAGTTCTGTGATTTATTGAGGTGATTTTGAAAAATTCTTGAAGCTATCGTTGGGTCTATGTGAGACGCCATCAATGTGGTGTCATCTGCAAATGTTGCAATGGTTGTGCCTCTTGACATTGGGAAATCTGAAGTAAATAGTATATACAATATGGGTCCCAATACGCTTCCCTGGGGAACTCCGGAGGTGATTGTCTGTAAATCCGTATATTCGTCTTGGTGCCTAACTAGGAACTGTCTTTCGTATATATAAGATTTCAGAATGCGAAATATGTTATGTGGTACATTTCGTTTAATCTTATATAACAAGCCTAGGTGCCATACCTTGTCAAACGCTTGAGTAACGTCGAGGAATACCGCCGTGCAGTGTTTTTTATTCTCTATATCTTCATTGATTTTTCGTACAACTCTGTGTACCTGCTCAATCGTTGCGTGCCGCTCCCTAAACCCGAATTAATTCTGGGATTAGTTGTCGTTCATGTAATATTGGCTTTATCCTCTTTAGTAAGAGTTTCTCGAGAACTTTCGATAATATAGACAATAAACTTATTGGGCGATATTATGTCGCCTGTTCTGGATCCTTTTCAAGTTTTGGGAGTAGAATTATCTGGGCAACTTTCCACTGCGCAGGAAAATGCTCCAATCTTAAGGCTGCGTTGAACAACATGGTTACTATTCGTATTACCTTCGCTGGAAGTTCCTTTAACACTCGACCGGTTATCAGATCCCACTCTGGGGCTTTTTCAGCATTAAGATCGTTGTCTATAGTGTCTTGTACTTCTTTTATCGTGAACTTTTTGATAGGTAGTTCCATTTGGTCCGGTGATTCCAAGTATTCATGTATTTCCTGCTCTTCTTCCTCTGATATCTCTCTAGGGAATGGTTGAAATACAGGCAGTAGGTGATTTGCAAAAGTTACCGCCTTTTCTTTGTTCGTTCTGGCCCAACTGCCATCTGCTATCCTGATTGGTGGGATGTGCTGTTGTGGTTGCTTGATCTTCCTCGTTGCCTTCCACAACGAGTATTCCGTGGCTTCTGTTGCTGTTAGCCCTTGTAGGTATCCTTGTATGGCTTCGTTCTTTTCTTCTTCCAGCAGTTTCTTTAGTTCTTTTATCGCTTTGTTTAATTTGGCTTTATCATATGGAGAACGTGTATGCTGCCACTGTTTTCTCAATTTTCTTTTTTCAGAAATTTTTATTTTGGCGTTTCTTGAGCAGTACATCGGTTTATCTCCTACTTTATTGTCGGGTGTTGCCTTCCATGCTGCGTCTTGTATTAGGTGATTCAGTTCATCGACTGCTGTTTCTAAGTGTTCTCTTGTTTTAAGTGGTATGTTATAGTTATAGTTGGTTTGTTCTAACAGTGTTTCTCTGAATGTATCCCAATTTGTCCTTTTGTTGTGTAGTGAGGGTGGCTTCTGTTTTTGTAACACTTGCGCATCTAGAGTAGCGATCAGAGGGGAATGGTCGGATGACAAGTCCAAAGATGATACAATATTGAGGTAAGTAGCGGCTATTCCTTTCGCCACGCAATAATGTAATGTGATTTCCGCTATAGAAAACCACTAGATGCAAGCAATTAGTACAGTTTTATATGGAAAACGAAGAATCTCGACGTGTATTGAGCTGGAAATAACATTACACTACTAATAATCTGTTTTTTGTGCTTATAAACTGCTAATAATGCGTTTTTTGATGCTTCTAAATTGCAATAATATAACGTGATTTCCGCTATAGAAAACCACTAATGCAAGCAATTAGTACAGTTTTATATGGAAAACGAAGAATCTCGACGTGTATTGAGCTGGAAATAACATTACACTACTAATAATCTGTTTTTTGTGCTTATAAACTGCTAATAATGCGTTTTTTGATGCTTCTAAATTGCAAAAGTCTATTACATCCGGGTTTTTTCTGCGATCAGCAGGCCAATAGGTTGGTTCTCCTGTTGCTAGTGGTATAAGGTTGTTTTCTTGCATAGATAAGTATAACTGTCCACCTTTTGGGGTGGGAGTATGAGATCTGGAGCCCCACCATGGATGTGTGGCGTTGTAATCACCGCCGGCAATAAACCTGTAGCCAAGGGTCTTAAAGAACTGGGTGTATTGTTGTTCTTTTATTGTGTGCTTTGGTGGGCAGTATATAGCTGCTACTGTGATTGGTTCAAACCAGTCTTCCACGGTAACGCTGGTTGCTTGCAGGTATTCTTGCTCGTAATTTTTATTTATGTGGCGTTTTTTGCTGTTTTGATGATCAGTGCTCAACCTGCATGCAGTGTTGGGTAAGATACTTTTTTTTTGTATCTAGATCCAGATACAGGTACTTCTAAAAAAGTGTATCTAGTTACAGATACAAGATACATTTTACTACGTGTATCTAGATACAGATACAAGATACTTTAAAATGTATCTAGATCCTTCTCAGATACAAATTAGATACCTACTTTAAAAAATTACACTTCCAGAAATTTTTAAAGAAAATCTGACGGAACTTAGGGTTGTTAACAAATCGATAATAATAATAAGACACAAAATAATTACTAGAGAACATTTTATTGGGATAGCCATCCAGTATCGCTGGCACTTCCAAAAAAGCACTTTCGTTATCATTCATTCTTCTAATTGTAGCACAAGAATTGATTCTGTACTTGTCCACTACTTTTATTTATACTGAGAAAACTTCAAGTTTTGTCAAGACTTTAGATAAGCCTACCGCTCGGTTATTACTTATGAGATTTGCTTGGAAATTACCAATATCGAAAACAGCAAGGGCGGTTATTGTAATTTGTATAGCCACAATAGGTAAATGTATACTTAAAATCTTAAGCTTCTTACAGTTCTTATCTCCTCAAAATGGGGATGTTTGAATGCTTATTACCATTACCTATCTTAAGGCGTATTTGGGTTTTTCTGCTAAAAGTAAACCCTAAAATTTAAATGTCCAAAAATGTCCTAAATTTTAAATTGAAGAAAGTTTTAATAA
>JABXWE010010118.1:0-14641 GCA_014611495.1 Limonius californicus
TTTATAAAATACGTAAATAATTATCCGTACCATTATCCTGAGCTCGTTGTGTTAGAAACCATAACTTCGAAGTCGGTATATTGAATAGCATAATGTCAAACAGTAAACATTTCATATGTGATAAAAACGAGTATAATACTATCAAATGGGTATAATTTGAAATAATTGACACGTCGAATATAAAAATATTTAATGGAAATAATGCCCAATAAGTCGAGTGAAAGATTTGTATTCTGCTATGACATTGAATGTAATTATGTTAACTGCTAGTAGTATAGTAAAAAGAAAAGAAAAAAAGAAAACAAGGTTTAGTAAAAAATCTTATCCTTCTTAAGAAGCGCTGCAGCTTTGGATGTGCTTTGGTCTCCTCTATCAGCTTTTTCCATTTTCTTCTGGCCTTCTTATGCTTTTCCGGCTCTTATATCTTTCTGCACTCTATCTAATCACCTGCTTTGGCTTTTCCTCTCCCCCTTCTTTAGTTCTAATTTTCCGTGGAGGACTTTGCTTGACACTCTCGTTTCGTTCATCCTATGGTCATGTCCGAGCCATGTTGCATTTTATAATTTTGTTTGTATATGAGAATCAATCACATTATTTAAAAGTGCTTGCTGTATTTACAGGTTCCTAGATAGACTAATCTTTTAATAAATGGCACATAATTAATACCCTAGCAGATTTCTTTTCTATACTACTGAAAAATCACTTTTTTGTAAACTATTACCGACAACAAATATACAACTCCCTGTATATTTATTACACTTTTAGGATTTGCATAAAATTCTGTTTTTAAACTGCAATTTAATTGAGTTTTAACACTTAGAATGTAAAGAAATAGACCATTAAACAAATATATGTTAGCTCATGTTGTGATTTTTAGAGAAGACAATGTACCCAAATGCTAGCGTCCAAACGACTGCACCCAAATGACGCGCCATTTTAGTGTTATCAAATTAATTGCAATTTAAGTCATACTTTTCAAAAACCTCTAATTTAATTAACATAGTAAAATGGTAGGTATGGTCATTTTTTTTGGATAATTTTGTTTTTAGCATTATTTTCGCCACTCGTCATTATTTAAGTCGATATTGATTGGAATAGGGATTGTGTCTTTCATATTGAAAGCTCGATTCCTAAATTAACGTGTGTTACTTAACATATCCTCTCTATGCTATATGGTATATACTGTAGTAGAATTTTACGTAATTTATTTACGATTTTAGGAAATTGCTGGGCTTTTCACATTAATTTGATTCTTCAAATCAATTATATTAGTATTTTGACAACAAAGAGAGTGTCTTGTTAGGTGTATTTTGCTAAGTAGAAAGAATTTTCTCGTCCGGAAAAAAGCTCATTAAGATTCTTTGTTTTGGTTGAGATAATATTGTGATACTACATCGTGCGGTTCTATACCGTCATGTACAGTACACATACACATTTGCCTATAATTTATCTCAAACCTATGAGACTTGTTCAACTGAAATCCATCTTTGATCAAGGTAGAGTTGAAAATAAATGTAATACTTCAAATGACGTTTGTTAATGTTAGCAGTGTTTGTAAGCAACACATTAAAAAGTTTCTGGCGTTTCAATTTGATTCTGACTTTTAAAACTTCGATTTTGAAATAGCGTTTGTTGTTGAAAATTCGTGCAAGTTTGACAAGTGTGTGGTCCTATAATTTTTATCCGCTGAGGGTATGCAGCCATTGCAGATTCATACGCGAATGCAAGCACTGTATGGAAATGCATGTATTGCGTACCCAACTGTGAAGGAATGTTGCCGAAAACTTAAGAATGGAAAAGGGGGGACTATGGATGAGCCGCGACTAAGTACACGGTGTACTGCATTGACAGAAAACAATATGGCATGTGTGGAATGACTTATTAGAGAAAATCGTCGAATTCAATTAGAGAAAATTCAGAAATTGTTGGTGCGAGCGTAGAATCCGTCCATAGTATTATTCGTAATCTGGGTTACAGTACAGTTTGTACGCAATAGATTCCTCGTCTCTTGTCTAATGAACAAAAATGCTTGCGAATGGGCTTATCTTTGCCCTTACCACCGCACAGACTATAGGCAAAATAGTGATGACTTTCTTCTATCAATAGTTGCTGGCGACGAAACTTAGTGCCATTACTACGAATCATCCAGTAAGTTATCGTCGATGCAGTGGAAACATTCAAGTTCACCACCACCGAACAAGTTTAAAGCACAACCATCTGCAGGCAAGGTGATGTTAACATTTTTGTTGACCATGAAGGACCCCTGTGGATAGAGTTTAAGGAACCTGGAGTAAATGTCAATGCAAATCTGTACAATTAAGCTTTGAACCAGTTTCATCAACCAATAAGACGGAAACCGCACAGCCCGGATCTATCGCCTTGCGATTTTCATATATTTAGACCGCTGCAAAAGGCGTTAAAAGGTCGGCATTTTGAGTTTGACACAGAAGTACAAATAGTTGTGGAAGACTTCTTCAATCAGCAGCCACAAGGATTCTATGAGCAGGGTATACATCGGTTAGTAAAACAATGGGATAGGTGCCTTAACTGTGATGGTAATTATTTGTAATTAAATTGTAGAATATATTTTTTATAAAGCGAAGATGGGTTTCAATTGAACACACCCCGTATAAGCGGATTACTTAATTTTATCATGTCACTTTATAAACTTATGCTTAATACATCTACGACAACTATGGCGCCAAATGTCTACAGTGTGTTGGGGGAATCCAGTTGGTCAAACAAGTTTCTATGAACATTTGTTCGAAAATTCTTTTATAAGTAGTTATTTAAATTGGTAAGTTAGAACCTTATTTAATGTTTGAAACAACAGCTTTCCTCGGCTTTTTATCGGACGCGATAAAGTAATTCCATGGCTTCCTAGAACACCCGATTTAACTTATGGAGCCACATGTAAAAATATTATTTGTGAACAAGTGGTTGAAATTGAGGTGATCTCTGGCAGCGAATTCAAGATGCATTTACACGTATCGTAAATACTGCAATACGACAGTATGATAATTATTATTTTGACGAGGAGTCTGTATTCTGGCAGAAAGAAGAAATTTCCAACATTTATTATAACTTCTTCTTTATAACTTGTTAATTTTTGGATATAAGATATTCATTGGAACTTTTTTACTTACTCCTTCCCCCCAATTTGGTATCATTTGTGAAGAACACCCTGTTTTATGTTTTCAATTTTAACGTAATTGCTTTATAAAAATTTGTTAGATCGTGAAATTAGTAACTTCTTAGATTATGTAGGTGCAATTTATAAATGAAAATTTATAATTTTGCTGTGTAATATACAGGGTGAGTCGGTTAAGATGAATCAGCTTGATATCTTTTTTATTTAAAATCCTAAAAAAATATTTTTAGACAGATTGTAATACACAAGCCTATTAAAATATGTCTAAAGTAATTTACTAAAATTTCTAATAAGCGAGATACCAAGTTGATTCGTCTTAGCAGAGTCACACTGCAGTGTTCACAGACATTTAAATAAGGTCCATTCTACATAATTAGACCTAAAACTCCAAACCCGAGTACTGGATATTATTGAAAAATATTGCAGATTCGATTAACTCTACTAATACTCAAATTAATACTTAAGTTAATGCTGTATAAATATTTTTTTAGTGTTTCTTACAGATATATTTTCGCCCCCAGAAAGACTACTATTTATACTTATTTCCGGTGGCTATATACGAGCACCTCTTGCAGAGATGTGACATCTGCTAAGATCTAAGAATGTACAACCTAATTAGATATTAATTAAATAATTCCTTTTTAATTAATGGTTAAACATACTGGCATTTCTGACGCTCTTTGCTATCGCATACAATATTCAAATAGACAAATATGAGATGATTGTGTTGGTCAATCAAGACGCCTACACGTTTCGCAGTTTAGTATTGGGAAATTGTACGTGGGTAAATACAGAGTTATCGGATAGACTATGAAGTAATAGTGTAGCCTAGTCAGCTATGTTTGCTGATTGTCCTGGTTTACTTTGCGGTATTAGTTCGCCCACGAGCTATTTCCCTGCAACATGTTAATTTCGTAATATTCAGAACGGTAGTCGTCCGGGATACTGTAATTTCCGGCATTATTTACAAATACCTGTTTCAAAAATTATCCTTTGTTATTTGACCGATTCATACGACGCTTTCAATTGCGCTAGTGTTGCTATTAAAAATATTATGTTTTGAATGTTAATAAGCATAACAATGTAAAGAGGCATTAAATAAAACTATTGATTTGTTAATATTCCAAGCTTACGGCAATACAAAACATAACACAGCATATTTTCATATTAGAATTTCTACCATTGTTCATTAAGTCAGCGAAAATAGAGTAGAAGCGGAAACCAGAAATATATCCGCAATAGAATTAAGTGTTCTAAAACATGTAAAATAGAAAATAATCCGCAATTTAAACCTTCATTGGTTTCGTCAAGTTGTTCTAGAGACAAAGCCGAAAAACGACATGAAAGGAACTAGGAAAAGCTTTTAACGACATTTCACGGTACATAGATCTGAATTTAGTGGAGTGAATATGTGGTTTCACCCGATTTATTATGTAATAGAGCTTACATTTCACCTTCAAATAAAACGGAAATAGCCTTTAGGGAAAGTACATTTTTATTTTACATTTCGATTCTATTCTGAATGAATTTGGGTAAAAAATGATGCTTCAAACGATTCAATTTGCATTCGATAACCCTTTTAAATCCTTTTAATTAAACCTATTCATTCTACTTCGACAAAAGTGAATTTCATTTACTACTATTCGTGTTATAATTGTAAATTGTTGAAGATCTATTAAAAACAAACGGAATTGTATTTGTAAATTATCAATATTATAAGAAACTTAATGTTTTTCAGTCACACGGGTATAAGTGAAAAGAATATGATTAAAAACGGAAGAAAATTTAACATGGGGTTCATTAAAAGTTTGGGCCGTAGCCTTTTTATAGCTGAAAATGTAGGTTACAACGTTGTATAGCAAACCCACAAAATGGACTGAAAAATAAGTTTCGTGTTTGTATCATCCTTGTTTTGGCTTTTTGGGAATCGTGAGGAATTCCCAACAGATTATGAAAAATTAAAGCAGCACATAATCAATTTCACATTAGCATTTTCATACGAGTTTGAATAATTAATGTAAACGTGAAAGGTGTACTTATGTATCGTTGAAGCACGACAAGCATGTTATTTGCTTGGTGGAAAGTAAACAGTTACAAAATTTTTGCTGCATAATGGAACATTATACAGGGTTGAAAAGTTACACGTAATTTCTATCGGAGGTTGGTCATCATTGGTGCTATTTGAGGTTTTCAAATTGGACTCCGACTGTCGTACAACTGCCTTCAATTCTTAAGCAACGAAGTGCGCGTTCTTTTTCCCTGAATATTGCCTTGAATTATTATTATTATTAATTTTGTTACGTTTTGTGGGGCCGAAATTCCAAGTTTTCTGCCCTTGATGGTATTTAGGTCTTTCTCTTTTTGCATTAGTTATTTTATTCGCAATATATTTAAAGTTCTGCGGTACATCCATGTCTCAAATGTTTTTACAGTAGGTACACCAGAACAGCAAAGTTGTAACATTGACCTATATAAATAGTTTGATCAAAACACATAACTTCTTCGATAATGATTCCATGTTAAAAATGAAACCTGTCTTTACTTACGATATACAGTTTCAGAAATGTGCTAGCTGAGGTATATTATTTAATAGTTTTCAACATATAGTCTAGTTGTTACTACTATATGTTAGTCTAGATTGTAGAACATCAAATGTTTTTTGAATGCATAACCTAACATAAGATTCATATAAGTATTTTTAAGTGTTTCGATTCTGGCAAAAGTTAGTATCTGAATTACTTTACAAACCTGAATGGATCTTTTATACACTCTTCCAAGATGTTTAATGATTAGTAATGTACTGTACAGTCTTCCTTAAGGTAGCTAGCTATCACTACATCGTAGTTTTTGTTCCATATATAAATAGATACCATTATTGAACGACAAAAATAATGATTCTAAATAAGGAAGACCGTAAAACTATTACAGTATACATCCGATTTTCATACTTTAAAATTATGGTTACGATACACAATAAATAAAAATTTACACCCATTACAACCTAAATAAAGTTTAAACACAATTAAATATGAATACAAATCACATTTAGTAGTACTTTTACCGCTGAGCGTTACACAAATGTTGCTTTTAAGTAGCTATCAATTTATCTTCATTTTCTTCTGCCGTACCTTCTGCAAACCTGTTTTTAAAGTAAAGGATGCAAGATGATAGGGGTATTGTACATTTCTTAAATGTATTTTGCTGTAATTAAATCAATTTTTATATTTATCTTAAAATCTATTTTCTTATATATGACACAAAAACTCAAACATCGTAATAGCTAAAACCCCGGGAAGCAGCATGTGCGTCACTAATTATTATTAAACATTTCGAAAGCACTTATAAATAACGTTCATTTGTACAAGATCGAAGACTTAAAGAACCTTATACGAAAATCGTGAAATTTAGTTAAAGAATTCAGAAATAAACATTTTGTGTTCAGAAGAATACGTTGATAACCATGAAATCATTGTAGCGAATGATATAAATTGCACGGGCTGAGTAAAGGGACCTGTGCTGTTTGCTACAGCTAACCTTCATCGAAAATGTTGTTGATACTGTAATTTCGTTTGCAGTTTGAGATCACGGTCACATAAGACACTGTTAGTAATTGGAAAAGTATGTATGGTCATTTCCATTTTACACCTTATGTTGCTACAATGTTTGTAAAAAAACAACACTAAATAGTTATATTTATTAAAATGTTGTATTGACTCATAGATGGGACGCAGGCCGTCAATATAGTCTGGGCTTTATATACAAAATGACACAAATGAAATTTTTTTCGAATTTACTGTGCATAATAATAATCATTTCTATCCGACAGAATTTATCACGTAATATATACCTCTTCAACTCACCGTATACAAGCAGACGTCCCACAAGGCTCAATACTAGGCCCTAACTTGTTTAATATATTTATGTATGATATTTCTACCACACCTGGAACGGACCTGGCTATGGTGCATAAATAAGAATGCAGATAAATAGAAACAAAGATGTCCTGGCTACGGTAACCCCACGATCCACTTAATATAGTTATAAACAGCATACCAGTACCGTGGAACAGAAAAGACAGTGCGGTGAGATAAATAACTTGGAGTACATTTGGATAGAAGGCTAATTTGGAGTGTGCACATAAACAAAAAGTTATCTGAAGCATATGCGAGCCTGGGTATGCTATCCCGCTTCAAAATAAAATGGAGTACGCCAATCTATAACTTCATAATAAGACCTATCCTCGAATATGGAAGCAGTGGCTGGAGTTCTACGTCCAAAATCAACTTGAATAAGCTCCAGATATTTCAGAACAAGGTGTTACGCATCAAAACAAATGCTGAATGGTTTATAAGAAACTCCCAACTGCACTAGTATACCTACAATTCAACAGTATATAATGAAAGGACCAAATCGTTTTATGATAATATTGATTGGTGCGAAAATGCAGTACATTTTAATCTAGGTAAAAGCTCGTTCTCCACGGACTGTAATGCAAGCTGCCGATTGACCTCTTAAAACAGTGATACTGACTATGGTTATCAAATAACCAGATTTAGTACGATTATCAATGCAAGCAAGGTGTACACCATTATATTAGAATAGTGAATACCGAAGTATGTCGAAAACTGTAATAGTTAACCTTGTCGTGAATAGCACTATGTGCTGAGCTGACAATATTATGTTAAAAAATGTATTTATTCTCTATTCTCTATTGCAAGTCCTGGTTTAGTTTCTTGGCAAAATTACTATGTTTTAGGTTTTTATCATGTCAGATTATTTTAATTATAACTTTGACTAAGGCTTATATATTCTTCAAACTATTAAGGCTGATTCATACTGTAGGTGAAGTAACGGTTTGATTACGGTCAAGTCAGGTATTTCACATTACAAGGCACGCCCCAGTCAAGTGACTACGGCCCGTTGAAGCGCCCTCTACAATGAGGTCCTACCAACTGCAACGCGTATATTAGGAGGTAGTAAGCGACCATACGATGCCCATCATACATTTTAATAGAAACGCCCCCACTGATTGACTGCTACTATACTGATGGGTGACCGCATAGTGTGAATAGTCCGTCAAATGACCTGACCATGACCGGAACATGCTCAGATCGTGACTTGACATATAGTGTGAATCGCTTTGGTAAGCAAAGCGATTATATTACAGAATTTTAAAAATTACTTAAAATTTATGTAAACCATATCTAGGTAGCTGAATTTATTTTTGGTAAGTACTAGTATGGTTAATTTATAATGCTCTTTGTAACAATTAACGTTACAAAGAACTTATTGATATCACTTGGGAGTAGCAGAAAAAATCTAAATAGAGGAGACCTACTAATTTTGTTGATTTTTAAGATCACGCAGGTGTTCTTGTCGCATATAACGCTTTAATTTATTAAATAATTGATTAGAAGTTTACAGGTTACGTTCGGATCTTTAGGAGTGTACGATATTCAGGCATGCCAATAGTAATTACAGCCAAAGTCAACCCGTTCATAATGGGATAGTCGTGAATTCGTGTTATTTTAATTATGGCCAACAACTTGTTAAAGGGGGAAGTTTTTGATGAATGAGCGTACAATTGACGCTAATTGCAGAGGCGATTGATGAAAATCCGCAAGCTGTCATTTGTCATACTCGTGTATTATTTGGAACCAAAACTTACTTTAGAAGTTTTGGAACGCGTTTTAGAAACAGTGAAATTTCATCAATGAGCAGAGTGTCGGAAGAATAATAATTAACGAAAGTTCTATTTAAACGTTTTTGCAACAGTGGCTATAGAAATGCAATTCCATGAAATATATCATTACAGTCATGTACACCTAATCTAAAAGATAATTTATCGAACATCGTAGTATAAATCCCTAGCTATTGCCTATCAAAAGTACATGGCGACATTGCCCGAGTACCGATGGCGTATTTCTGATTTAACGAAAAGGCAGCTTCCCCTCTTTTTAAATATCAACAAAATAATGAATTAATTTTCGTTTATGACCAGTAAGGGATCTCAGTGGTCTAGCGCAGAAACGCGTTGCCACTCGAGGTCACACTGAATTGCGCTTGTTCCGGCGTGGTTTCGAATCCCCGCTGGGGCGACCGCATTTCAGTTAGTTAAGTTTAGGGTGCATGCTGCATGAATGGTTAGTGTGTAAGGGACGCCCGCACCCCCCTGAAGTAATGCGAAAGCGGTTCCGGGGGGGAACGGTAGTATGAATGAATGGAAAAAAAAATATGACCAGTAAAAGTTAATCCCGTTATCAGAAAAAATATATACTTTGAGTAATAAATCCCATATTCTAAGAACGTATAAATTCCGTACTAAATTATGTAAATAGTCCGTTGGTAAATATTCATTTTGGTTAATAGCATTACAATAAAATTTAAGTTCACATATTGATTTTTCAGAACACTAGGTTTTGATGAATTGTATTCGGCGAACTTCATCAAACCCCAATGTAGGGAGATTGTAAATTTTTTATATTGTAGTGCATAAATGATATGAAAAAAGAAAATAAGAAACACCAGTGCGGTTTACATAGGATGCTGTTTCCAAAGAAAGCGAATATATGAGGAGAATCTCACAGCAACAACGAGGATCATTAAAAATATACATTTCTTTGAGGATGGTTTTCAGGTAAAGCTGTATAATATGAGTCTTATGCGAAAACTTCAATACCCTATTTCAGTAACATAAATGTTCAATTTTTATCGCCAAGTTGTTATTCTAAAGCTACAAAATGTACACAACACAAGATTTGTTACTGTGTCATCATAAAGACATTTTTTAAAGTATTCCATAAATATATGGAGGCAGCCTTGTACATGTCTGTTCATACTATTCGCCACGGTAGAGTTCACCTCAACCTAATATTTTCAGGGACCGTTTTATACCAGTCAACATATTGATCATCCTTCATAGTAAAAATTTTACGATCTTTTCTAGAAAAACTGGGTTATCCATGCAATGATATAGCAAGAAAGGAAAACCTTTCAGAAAATAGTTGTGCGTGCTCTATTTTCAAGGACTTGTAGTCATAAACAATTTAACATCCTCTTCATACAGTCGCTTGTTTATTTTTTTGGACGATTTTGTTGGGTAGATTGTCGAGAAAAAATGCTTTACTAAATCCCAGCTTATGTGTTTGACTTTTTCACGTCTACGCTGGAAAACGATTTCAATCACCGTCATGTTCTTTAAGCTCAGGCGTTTACCTTCCTGCTTTATGACATTCTTAATGGAAGAATCAGACAGCATCTCTTGCGAACAGCAGTTTGTCCCTCAGAAGCAACTTTCAGCATTTCAAGCCATTCATCATTTGGAATATCTCGTTCCTCATAAATCAACGCGGTCTCGGCAATATTGCTGCGCACATCAAAGCTTAAATCTAGGCTACACCCGCGATAATTACTAAACATGTAATTTGAATTTAGGTCGTTAGGTACCATCACACATTAGATATAGAGCAGTTTGTTGTATGATGCATTTGTAGATCCAGTATCCCTCCAATATGTGGAGGAATATTTTAATAAGATGGGTTTATCTTACACGGGAACGAGTCATTTATCTTATACAGTGTGTTCAACGGAGACATTGACAAGACGAACCTGTTTTTAATTCTGACAATTCTGCTGCTGTTTGTGAAAATTTATGTTTACGCTTGAATGATGTCATGTAGAAAATAGAAATAAGAATTTTAATGAAATTAGTACTTCTAATAATATCAAGAACTGTTTAATATGACTTTACTGTACCCGCCATCATTAAGAAATAGGGATATTCAAATGCTGTAGTTACATAAAGTGCTTGATGAATTAAGGAATGGCGTTAGAAAGTGGAGTTAGATGTGTAGTGGCGGATTTTTCATTAAAGTAGGTAGGCTGAAGCCTATGGCGTCAAATTTTCGATGAAAAAATATCAACAGTGAGAAATTTGCAAAGGCGCGACTGTGCAGCTAAACTTTTGGCCGATTAAATTAATAATTTCTCAGAAATGTTCTCTATTTATCGAAATGCGGCCTACTTGAATGAAAAAAATTGTTGCTTTATATAACTTTATTTAATTGTTATGGTTTACTGTGTTCCCTTTACATCCTTAATAAAGACCTATCTTTTTCTATTTACTTACCTTTTATATCAAATTTTAGTTGTTATGTCCAGAGGCGTAATTAGGTATTGGCCAAGGGAAAGTTGGCAAGGGCGCCGCCCCGAAAGAGCTTTGAAAAGTGACAAATTTGGGAATACTTGCGAATAAAATGAATTTGAAATAATCGTTAGAGGCGCCAAAATCTTACATAAGAAGACTAGGCGGCAAAATCATGAATCCGCCATTGGAGATATCATGCGGTTAGAATAAGGTCATGTGAACTATTTAATTAATTGCTTTTCGTGGTTTCTTATTTACAAAATCAGTCGGAATAATGATGATTTGTTCTAATTAGCTCTTATGACTATTTCGGTAATTTTTTCACTTTATTTCAATCTTGGTTGTGTTGTCTACCCTTTAAAAAAACGCAAATAGAACGGTCGCTTATTAACGCAGCTATGGTGACAATAGCCAACGCTAACTGAGTCAGCTCAATAGCCTTCTAATGTTAAATTAGATACTTACAGGCATTGTTAAATCAAATCATTTTTTAACACTTCCTGTCTTTCACCTTACTGATTAGTGTCTAAGCAGCAAGTTCTGAAGTCTTACTGACTGCATTCGATGGGGTTCCTATACCAACACTACTTTTTTGTTATCTTTACGACCTTTATGTTTCCTTCTTCTATTTGGAAATGTAAATTAGAACAAATATCCACTTTACCAACACTGCTAAAAATGTTGCAACAAATATTATAATTACACACTGTTTGGAAATGATAATAATGAATTACAGAGAACAGCTGGTGCATCGTGTTGAGTTTTTAAAGTGTGAAACGGTTGAGTTTCACATCATTTAAAAACTGTTCGGGGTTAAAGGGTTTACGTCACGGGTATCATATAGAGCAGAAAAATAATGATTGAGAATTCACTACTTCTTCGATCCGTTAACCAACTCTTGACATATCTTCAATGGCAACGAAGTGTTTCCGATAATCCCATCTTGTGACTTTTTACTGGTTTAGAGGTAATCCTTCAAAATGTGAGAACCTAGCGAGAACGAATCGTTCATTTATTTTATTTCTCTGAAATATCGCGCAACGGCTTCGATCGGATTTTGCAAAGTCTATTAACTTTTTGTGGTGTATGTTAACTGTTGATTTGTTGAATTAACATTTGTTGCAGAATACCTCTTTTAACGTTAAAATGTTAAACAATTTGAAACTACTTCAGAGGTTAATTCTTCTTCCAACTTAATATTTAAATTTGTTGTAAAGCAAACAAAATATATATATATTGCTATGGTAATTTTATGAGCAGGTCGTAGGTGTACCATCAGTACACTGCATGTAAGTGTGTGTACATATTTTTACTTATGGATCTCCTCATTAGGTATTCATGTGCTAGTAGATTTGTTAAATGGTTGTTCTATTGGAGGTAGCGTTGGAATAATCAGGTTCGCATGGCGAACGTGAACATGTTCATGTGATCGAAAGGGTGAGCTCCAATAGGGCAAGTATTATAAAAGGAGGGTTGTTATGGTTATGGATAAATAAGGATGAAACATTATTCGAATTCCAATATTTGAATCAAGCGGAGGTGTGATCAGGCTTCACCTAGTAAATCACACCCGAGCAAACAAATTATATTAAATTAACATACAACGAATCATATTTGGCACAATACATTTCATATGTTGTAAGATTTGTTCAATTAAACGAAGTTATGGTACATGCAGTATTACTGAAGTGTTTAAGTATATCTAGAGGTATAGAAGCATAAAGGTAGCCACGAAACCCTGAGAAGAGAAGTTTAAGCCGAGGTGAAACAGTAAGGTGAGAGTTCATTGATCATTGAGTTGAAATCTGCTAGTACAATCAGCTAGGGGAGTTGTACATAGCAACTTTTTGTCGATACCAACGTGGGGCGATTTGACGTTTAGTTAGATATGGAAACTTCGGAGGATACAATGAGGACCAGGGAAGGTAGAAGAAGGGTTGAAAAGGAGAAGAGAATGACAGAAGCAGACCAGGGAGTAGCAATACCTGAGAGGGAAGTAGCAGACCGCCCAAGTCATAGTAAGAAAGAAGCGGAGAAAATGGAAGTTTCAATGGGACAGATGATGGAAATGTTAATGAAAAAGATGGATGAAAGTAACACAGTAATGAGTGACAAACTTGAAAAGATGGATGAAAGTAACAAAGTAATGAGTGACAAGCTAGACAATAATAGCAAAGAAATGAAGGAATTGAAGGAGGAGATACGAGAAAATGTCAACCGGATGGAAGTTAGATTGAAGTATGATTTACAGGAAAGAAGTGAAGAGCTCGAGGGAAGAGTTAAAGAGTTATAATAAATTGGAGGATACAAGCAAAGAAATGCAGGAGAAGATTGAATGTGTACGTAAGAAGTTAGAACTGTCAAGTATGGAATACACTGACAAGAGGATGTTGCATCTTCGGGCGAAAATCAATGATTTGGAAGGCGTTGTAGTACAAGAGACGGCGAATGTCAAAGGAAAGCTCGAGTTGATGGAAAAACGAGTGTTCAGAAAACAGCGGTGCAGCGCCGAGTGTAATGGGGGGCATTCCTGTCCAAGAGGTGCCGAAATTCGACCTAGATCAAGAGAAACACCCGCGGGCATTCATCGTGAGTCTGAGAAGGTACTTGGAAAGTCTTCAGGTACAGGTAAGGTGTAACTATAATATGTATTTGGAACAGAGTGTTATGCAACGGGCGATGTGTAATAAGGCAGTGACCTGGTTTCACACAGTGTCAAATGCATGTGACAGTTTTGATAAATTTGAAGAATTATTTCTAAGACATCATTGGAGTAATAGCATGCAAACGTTAATTAAACAAGATCTGATGTGCAGTAGATATAATTGTAATAAAGGTATGAGTAGGGTTGATTATGCAATACACCAATTACTGACATTTCAACAATTTGACGAGTATAAAGATGCCAGTGTGGTAATTCCGATTTTAGCAGCGCAATTTGACACAACGGTGTCCGGTGAGGTAATAAAGAATAATGTTACAGAATGGGATCAATTTTGGAATGTATTGCGGGCTTATGATCATATAGAACGACAGGCGCGTTACAGAAAGTTTAACTACTGTCAGTTTGACAGTAATGATAGGTTTTACAAAAATGATGGGGGTCGTAACGAAAACCTAGGTTATCAGGGACAGTATGAACGAAATAGAGATCCGTGCTCAAGTAGGTATCGTCCTGCGAATGGGGGCCGTGGATATACTGAAGGATATGCGACGAGACGGGAAGATTACAGAAGGAACGATCGAAGATCGTACAACAGCAACAACGGCGGGTATGAACGACGGAATTACGGGAATACGAGGGTAAACGGGGTGAATGACAGAGTAGATAGAAGTTATTGGCG
>JABXWE010010120.1:0-18492 GCA_014611495.1 Limonius californicus
AACTAAATTACTACACTATTAAACAAATCATAACAAGTAGGTAATCGTTAAAATTGGAAATTATAATTTTTTATTTCACAGGTACAGAAAAATAAACATAAAAAACTAAAGAAGCTGTTTAAAATGACCACCGTTTTCCTGCAGACACAAATTTACTCGTGTTTTCATACTATTAAAAGCATTTATAAGAATTTGAGGAGTTATATTGGCACACTGTTCCGTTATTCTGTTTTGTAGTTCCTCGATATTGTTAATAGGGGTCTTGTATACATTATTTTTCAGATAAGAGAATACAAAGTAATCTAAAATAGTCTAGCCTGGTGATCTAGGTGGAAATTCTGAAATTGAACGTAAACTAATTATTCGATCGTCAAAAAATTCACGAAGGTAATTGAGGATCTCTTGATCCTCTCTTGTGTGGGCCGTCGCGCCATCCTGTTGAAGTAGCCTTGCTGGAGCTCATCCTCATGAAGCTGATTAATAAATTCACGTACACTATTCCGGTATCTCTGAGCAGTAAGAGTTTCGTGGAAAAATAGGGGTCCGATAATACGTCTTCGAGACACAGCAATCCAAACACCAACTTGTAACGGGTGAAGGGGAGATTCGCGAAAAGTATGCGGATTTGCAGCACTCCATAACCTCATATTTTGTGTGTTTATATACCCCGAAACGGTGAACCAGGTCTCGTCAGAAACAAACGTTAATTTTAGCAATTCGTAGTTGTTTATTAAATTTTGTTGGAACCACTGACAATACAAAATTCTCCTATTGTGATCTGCTGGCAGCAACTCATGTAAAGCAAGAATTTTGTATGGGAACAGCATTAAATCGTTTTTGACAATAATATGGCTGGTTCCTAATGATAAACCAGTCTCTTGTGAAAGTGTACGTAGTGATGTAGTGGGTTGCTCGTTCAAACGTTGACAAACATCATCAACTGCATTTTGAGTACGAACTTTTGGCCTTCCAGCTCTATCTCTATGAGTAATGCTCCCTGTATCTCGGAATACATCAACACATCTTCTAAGTGCGCTGTAAAAATCTTCTTCAAGGACAGCAATATCTTGAAATTGTTGCCGAAATTCCTCTAAACATGGCATCGCACTGTAAATCCATTCGCCGTTCTCTCGAACACCATTTCGAAAATATCATTCAATCATAAATGTTTTGTGTTCTATTGTAAAAACCATTATAATTGTAACTTACTTTGAATTTTCAATATAAACTTATGACAACAACAACAACAGTGATGACAGGTAATGAATTTGAAAGCTTGCTGTTGACATTACTTTTATTTTTCATGGCCAATCCTTATGTAACTACTTTTTGAACTCACGGTATTAGTAAAACTGTTAATTACGACAGTAAGATTTTAACTATTAAGATCCTATACTATAAAAAATTCAGGAATCTCATTCACTGTGACACATGTATGTTGGGTTGCGTCAATAATTTTTAAAGGTGGGACGACTTAGCTGACCTACCCTGTACATAAACAACTGTTTCATTTAGGAGAATTATTTATAGAATTCTATATCATTTCCGTTTCTAAACAATCCTTCAATTGTATCATTAAAATGGTTCATAAAAATTCTTGATTTCAATCCAAAATCAATCTACTTTCTAATATAAAACTTTTCGTTAAGCGTTCTTGAAACTTTTTTTTGTTATTCTTGTAGACCAGGGATGAGCAACCTTTTTTTACAATGGGCCAACTACAAATTTAAAAATGTTGTGCGGGCCGCATATAAGAAACGCAACAGTAGATGATAAACTCAAATTATCTCGTTATTAATAAAATGAACAAAATAACAACTCTATACAAAAAAATCACAAAATAACATATAATAGAAATAGTATAAAAGAAATAAAAAAGTAATTATTATGGGAAAAAATCTTAAACAAATTGAGAAGTTTGGCATTGCTTCTTTGCAACCAATTGGTCTACACAGGGTGTATCAGAAACAGATACAAATATTAAATCCGATGGTAGTCCACAATATATACAAACTAGAAAAAGCATTTCTTTGGCAATGGGACCCTTAAGATATAAGAAAATAATAATTGAAAATTTGACCCAAAATTGTCATGCTATGCAAAGGAGAGTAAGGTAGAAGTGCAAAAAACTTTCTTATCACCTGCCACAAACCAATACTATTAGGTAGGTGAGTAATTTCTATTTAGCCTGTTGTTGAAGCTGGAAAGCAGTGTTTCTACCAAAATGGAAAATTTTACGAACATTGAACTTATACTGATGTTGTTCTTATTTACGGGGAAGCTTAAGTAAATGCTCTAAGGGCCAGGCGATATCCTCAGCGCCGCATTCCAAACAGCCGTGCATTTACTACAACAGTCCAACATTTACGGGATTATGGCACGGATCAACCACAAAACCATCATCGCGGTCGTCCAAGAGCAGAAAGGGTCGATAATGTAGAACAGCATGTCTTGGAATTAGTGGAGGAAAGTCCTAGTGTTAGCACTAGAAGACTTGCGTTACAAACAGGCGTTTCCCATTCTACCGTGTGGCGGATTTTGCGGGATCAGGGACTATACCCTTACCACGTTCAACGCGTTCAAGGTTTGCAACCAGCGGATTATGTACGTCGGCACGATTTGTGTGAATGGCTTCTTCAAAAGTGCAATATTTGTGAAATCGGAACTGCTTTAAAATATATTCATATATTTTTTGTAATTTAATGGCCTTTTTTCTAATTTAACACATAGAAATATATATTTCAAAAGTTAAAAAGTAAAGCTTTGAAGGGCCGCACGAAAAAGTGAGCCGGGCCGCATGCGGCCCGCGGGCCGCGTGTTGCTCATCCCTGTTGTAGACTAATTTTTAGAATCTGACATTCCTGATTTAGATAATCCGGTCAAGCCCTTAATTCCCGAATTATTGGGAAACCAAATCGTTTTTTAACCGGAAGGAATATTTTTTTTAAAGCGGTTCTTCTAATTTTGCGCACAATCTGCGGATATATCGATAGATTGATCTTTATTGATATAATTTTGACATAAAAACTCGATAGGTAAATTTTGTTGTCACCTATACTTAGTATTAAAAAAACTTACAACATGAGCCGTAGTTTTCCAGCGCGTCCTCAGAATTCAGCCGCTTTTAAATTGTGGCCGCTTGCGTGCACGCACTCACACCACACCAGCCCGAAACACTTTTATCACAATATAACAAACATTTTTAAACCGTTCCACATTAACAAACTACTATTAACTAAGCATTTCGATCTGTATTTACTATTTTTGCTGACTATACAGTTAAAACAGCGTGCGAGGAGTTCCTCTACTACAAATTTACTATTTCCCAATTAATAAACAGTTAAATGAGCACACTCGGCAGCAACACTCCGGCAAAAGTGTGACCGTCTTCGAATTAAGTGCGGGCAGGTGAATGAACGAAAGAATTAATTTAAACTAATCTCTAA
The DNA here is from genome assembly GCA_014611495.1 of Limonius californicus. Lineage (NCBI taxonomy): Eukaryota > Metazoa > Arthropoda > Insecta > Coleoptera > Elateridae > Limonius > Limonius californicus. Next base: position 3,447 of record JABXWE010010120.1, read on the forward strand.
CGGGAAAATTGATCGATCGCGGTGGAAATCGATGGAAGGCCCAATATTGACGGAGTGCGCGGATTTGCGAATGCCGCACAATTACGGAAGAAGATGAGTAAGAGTTGCCTACCAAGTTTGAATTTTTAATTGCCTCATCATTGTTGTTGGTTTCATGGTCAGGCGCGCAGCCAGCTCTCGACTTTTTTGTAGAAATTACGCTTATTACCCAAGAATTAGCTGGCACTGCGTAAGAAGGATACGTTGCGATTTCTCTTTCCATTCTTGCGATCACGATGCGCGCTTTACGATTGCCGTTAACGCTCGAGTTTCTCTTTTTACACAAGAATTTCAAGTGAAATTGGGAAAAATCCGGTTACTAAATATAATATTTATTGCTCAAAAAGGATTTTAACTTAGATTTGATAAAAAATTAATTTATTAACGCTTCGGGCCATTAGAAATGCATTTCGTTTAAAAGTTGTACCTAAAAATATGTTAAATACACGTATAATCAATTATTAACGGCTTTCACTTTAGATTGCTTTAATTCGAATTACCTTTACTTTTTTAAATTCTAATTCTTCGCTTTTTTATTTATTTAAATGTGTAGTTCCCCGTGACGTACTAAGCTCAACCAGTGACCGTTGTCGTGATTTTCTAGCATAAATTTGCATTTTGGGATACTCTACGGAAAAGAAATTACAACCTGCAACAGTTAATGTAAAAAAATAGTCTGAATACTGTTATGTTATTTTAAAAATTTGCCGCTCTATATGAATTAATTCCGTAATTTATTTGCCGCTTCGTAGAAATTAATAACGTTATTTTAATTGCAGTCTTATTTTAGGTTACCGTTTCGCTATTTTGTTGCGTCTTTCTAAGTTTGAGTTATGTTGACAGTTCCCTTTGTATCGAAATTGCCGAATGTTGTTTTTCTCGCGCTTGACCTTCCACACTTCCGAGAACTCACGTGTCCCTTATTCTGGAACATTTCATCTGATTTCGTAATATGGTGCAATTTTTTTTGGGGGAATTGTAGATTCCCGTTGCGAAAGTTAGTCAGCCTTCCACCTTTAATGGCTCCGGTCTTCCCAAATTACATCTTCAGGGAAGGGCCGTAAATACATCGAGTGCTGCATTTGTCGGCTTGGGTCTTCGATGGGTGTATCTGGTGTAATTTTCGTTTCGTTGTTTTACCATGGGGTGAAAACAACACATCGACAATTGTCGGATCTTATAGAAGTATGCTAGGATTTTAAACCCAAACAAGAGGCAAATCATTGTGAATTGGCCGATCGCCTTTGCGGCGGATTAATTTCGAAGCCCAGCGCCTGTCCCTTTGCTGCTACCATCGTTCGGATGGTCCTGCTTATCGTTCAACGATTAACAGCCTGTTGAAATCAACGTATTTTCCGGCATTTGGAAATCGCCCTTACATTGTGCCTAGCTCGTTCTAATCCATTCATCGGAGGTTAAGGTAAAAACACACTAGTTTTTTTTTTGTGTGTGGTGAAAAGAAACTTACGCGCGAATTGCAAAATTTGACCTAATTAAATTTTGTTTTGTTGGAACAAAAAGCGACCTTCAGTCGCAGATTGTTTTTTTTTGCACTAATATTTGTAAAAAGTAATTTCGTTTATATTGTATGATGTCTGTAACCCCGACGCCTTTGGCCACGCAGCTATTTGAATAAAGTAAATATCGTACGCCCAAAGGCGGCGAGCTTCGTTTTCCGAACGTTCGAATTTCTGTTGTAAAACTATAAAAACACAGTTGATTGTCCTTTTTTTTTGTAGGTATTTCCTGTATCGCCATTTCAATAGTTTCATTATATATGTTTTAAAATTTACTGCCTCTTTTATTACTGTGTCCTCTGTATTTGCATGTGCATGAATTTTGTAAGCTTCATATATATAGGAGGAGGCACAATAAAGGTGAGTCCGATTCCGATTCCCGTAAGCTGCTAGCTTCTCGGCCTTCCACGAGGACCTACAATCAGCTGGATTTGGAAGGTGGCGCCCACAAATTTTGACTTACCCTGTACACAACTAAAGAGTTCCTTCCGTAAGCGATTTTCACGAACTCCCCCTACTCCTTTGAGCTAAGCTGTAGGCCTTTTTCCATCTGGTTACGGGTCGACGGAAAAGCTCGATTGGCCCGTAACAATAGCAGTGAATAGGAAAGTTAAATACACAGGGTTATTCATGAGTGATAATCAGATTTAAAAACGTTAAACGCAACCAATCATACATTTTTTCAATACCACTGAGATTGCAGTAGTAAAATTTTTATTTAGAATTTAAACAATTGTACTTTTAAATTTATCATCAATGACAAGTGGCAAGTGCTTTTGTTTCTGCAATTGCTTTTGAAATTAAATATACTATTTCCTAGGGTGTGCAATTATATATACAACATGAACCAAAAAAACGAACCCCTGCTTCAAGTGTAATCTACACATAAATTAAAAACGAAAAGTCAAATAAAATTTTTCTCTGAAACGTATGGCTACAAAGTTACAGGCCTTCATAATTTTGATAATCGTTTTTCGCAAATAACTTGAAAACCGTTAGGAATTTCAAAAATACTCTCTCCGATGAAATATATTTCTTTTTTGACGAGGATTTTTCTGGTTTGGTTGGATTTTCCATGAATGGACTGGAAGTATTAGTTTTCACATTGTTCCCTTAGACTTTCTATTCCAACTTTTTTGTGTGTGATTTTTCACGTATTTTGTTGACTTTTTTGAGTCTGTCATTCAATATTCTTCAAATTTGGTCCTCTTGTTTGAAGTTGACAACTGTCACAATTTTCTTGAAAATTTCATGGTAAGTATTAAGAAAATATTCAAAACAACTTGAAACATTACAACACAAAGTTTTATTGATAAATAAATCAAATGTAACAACATTTTAAACAATTACGGAGAGGCACAGGAAGCGTGCTTCCTCCCCAAATACGAAACTGGAACGGAATAATTTTTTCTAGCCAGAAACCTCTAACAACTTCAACAAAAAAAACATCGTTTCTAAGCAACAGCCAAAAACAAAGACAGAATCGAAAACTTCTAGAGGATTTCAACCAATAGAAATTAAGTACAAAAATTGCCTAAATTACATGAAAATCCCGGAGCCCCACAAGACGCGTGCACCCCATACGGGATTTCGAACCGAACTCCTCCTATAAACTAATTTAACTTTCTTATAAATAAATTTACATGAAAACAACTTTCATCACTGTGTTAATCACATCAAAATACACATTTTGACACCAAACAAGGCATAAATCTTTCAAAGTCACCAAATCAAATGAATATTGCACTATTCATTTAACAATAAGTAATTAAATTACTTACTAATATTTATAAAAATACAACACACAGTTTCTTGCAGAGCTTAATTAACTCCAATCAAACGTTTTTAATACATCAGAATAGTAAAAGTTTAAGAAATCTTACATTTTTTATGCAGATGTCAAAACAACCTTTATTTAAATAAACTATTAAATCGGATATTATTGTCTATGGAAATACGACATAAAGTTTCTTTAACTTCTTAGACAGCTCCAGTCAAACATGTTTTTCACCAAACGATGGTTATAATTTATGAAATTTTACAAATTAGTCTGTAGCTGTCAAATGTTAATACATTTTTTCTAATATTATTAATATTACAGCTCAAGAATGCATAAAACTGTTGAAAAGGGTGCTCTATGCCTTTCTTAAGATGACTCGAATCCGAAACAACCCATATTTGTGTCAATGACTTTAATATTACAGTCTAAGATGGTAAAACAATATCGGAAACCAACAAAAATAAATCAAACGTGAAATTTATGTGTAAACAATTTATTTCTTTCAGGAAAGGTTTACATAGCTTTACATATTTAGTAATTAGTTAATATAACTCAAGTTTAGCCATTTGTAACACAGCAATATATATATATATATTTTATTATTATTATTATTATGTTTTATTGAGGGACCTATATATGAGCTTATAAAATATGGATGCAACAAAAAAATGAATTAAATGTTATCGAATTATCTAACTTTTTTCTTATAAAACGTTAAACAACTTTTTAACAATTAAATGACAAAATTACATGAAATAAATAGTAAGGTCTAATTTAACAAAGCACTTTCAAACGGACCCACGTTTTCACTTGCTTATTTTCTTCTGGTGTTACTAAATTTCACTAGATGAAAATAGGATGGCACTCCTGCGCCCTGTTGATCTTGAACTTCAAAACGAAAGTTTATCACTTGTTGCTTTTTTCTAAGTTCCTTACAGGAAAACTATGGACTGAGTATCTCCGTATTCGTAAAATCGTTTCACAAGGTAATTAACCCGAATGTTATTTATTGCTTATTACTTCAGATGTTCAAATATACCAATAAACTCATAAATACGTGGCACCTTCATATTTTCTTTTTAAATTGTTAACCCCAAACTTGCTTCACTTTTTAAATTGTTGTTGATTCGACGTTACTTATTTGTTTTAATTTAATGTAATTTAAACTCGATTGCTATTCCAGTTGCAGTTGTAGAATATGGTGCGAATATCTCTCAAATAATTAACAGGTATAAAACTTTTGTCCAATTTGTAGATGATTCTTAAAATGGAAGTTTGTGACGGTTTAAACGTCAAATGCAGATACAAACAAAACCTGTTGAAAAAACAACTGAATTTTTCACACAGATAGGTAACGAATAACGCTGATTTGAACCGTAACACTTAATAGAAGAGCTTTATTCAAACAGGATATAATAAACTCCCAAAATTACAATTTTAAAAGACTCGCCAGAAGAGCGTCTGTTCAAGTTGAGATTTTTCATGGCAAATCTTCGTTGTTTTTTTCTCTATTTTTCAGCAAGTATCCATGGGAACATCATAATACAAACAAAAATAAGTACATTTTACAAAAAACATGCGACTCCCTCAACAAATGGGAGAGCAGAATGAAATTAACACAAATTAACCAAATCTTCAATATTTAAATAACTTTTTTAAAATATCGTTTACATCAAAATTGAAATTATAGCCGTATTCTTTATTTAAAAAGGCATGTTTTGACACCTCACACGGCCTATAAATTATTTGTTTTTTTCACAAAATTCATATTCATTTTAAACATAAATCATCTTAAATAATAGTACTACAATTAATGATTATCAAAATCATATTAAAATGTTTTTCACACCTATATTCAAATATTACAGAAAACATACAATTGGAAGGTCCATTTTCCTTCAAAATTACATGTTAGTTGACAGTTGTCGGGCATAATACACAAATCTCATAAATGATTGTTTTCTAGTTGAAAAACTCAGTCAAGTTTGATACATACCTCTAATAACTTCATAGAATTACTACGAATACGAACAGGCAAAACGAAACAGGGAATTCAAAGGCTAGACACCAGATCAACCCAAATAAAATCAAAAGAGATGACAAACACTAACTCAACATGACCTTTATTTAGTTTTAACAATTTATTTGGCAAAAGTTGCTGGTAAAACAGTTTTGCGATTACCACCATATCACTGCGAGTTCAATCCAATTGAGCTCATTTGGACTCAAGTGAAAGGAGATGTAGGGCGTAAAAATTCTACATTTAAGTTAGATGAGGTGGAGAAGCTTTTTCATGCAGCGTTGGAGGATATAACACCTACACAATGAAAAAATGTATAGAACACACAATTTCGAAAGAAAAAATATGCGAGATTTAAATACGTGGATTGACGTTCATATAGAACCTTTTATTATTCATGCTAATAGTGCGTCTGATACTTCTGACATGGACGACTCTGATTTGGTTGACGATTCTGATGCAAAAATTATGGATAATTAAATATGTATATTATGTAGATTTAGTATATAAGTATATATTTGTTGCGTTTTGGTAAGAAGTATCCATATAGAAAGCTTAAAGCATTTTCAAATTATCAACATTTCAGGTTCTTTATCGTTGTGTTAACTAGTTATTGTGTTTGGTCTGTCCCGTTTCATCACGGCTACGGCGAGGGGCAAGACCCCCGGTGAGTTACCATACAGAATTTTTTACCATATAAACAGTTGTCTTTTCTACATATTTAAATTGAACAGCTTCAAATCCTGACGAATCTATGACACAACCATGCCTACATTTATAAAAATTGTATAGTTTTGCATTGTTTAATTTATTTATACCTAGTATACTGTACTTACCTTACTTGCCTTTTCTCGTTAAATGTATTTATTTAATAAATTGTAATGTTGGTTTAATATATGTTCTGTTAATGTTCTTGGTAGATTTAGTTAGAAGCCAGATTTCGTAATGTATAGTATTTATTTTAAATAACGAGCTACATAACCTTAATTACCAACATAACCTGTAATATAAAAAACGACAAAATAACTTCAACGGAATAACTGCTTCTTGGATTAGTATTTATTAAAAACAACAGTTATAATCTAGGTAACTAAGACATCTGTATGATTGGTTGCCTAATTTTTTCCTCCCCATTTTCAAACGAACTATAAATAAATACATTGCAATTCGGTTTAAAAATATTTACAACTTGAATCTAAATGTAATGTTATTGTTGTTTATTTCTCATGTTTCAATAATTTACTTACAGAAATGAGTGACGACATAATAATAAAAACATAAATATTGTTCTTGAACCCATAATACAATAAATCATATTACATGTTTAAGTTCATTTAAGCTATCGTTCAAGATTATTTTTGCTATTCTTTTGTCATCTTTCTTGGTTAACTTTTGGACAATCCTAACTATTCAGATAATCTCTTCTTAAGTAAAAGGTGACAGTTAAATTCTTGTGGCATTTACTCAAATAAATCCACAACCAAAAGAAAAAGAAATGAAATGTGGAACCTTCTAAAATTCTTATAGATTAGTCATTGGTATTTAAGTTGCTTGCCTTCGGGTAGAACCGAATGTACTTTAAGTATTATGAAGAGGATAAATAAAATAAGGGATTAGTATGTAATTCCATTATGGTTATTTAGTATTATATTAGTAAAATTACAATAAATGTTACAATAGCAGAAAGTGGAACGGTCCACAATGTAAATTATTTGGTGGCGGGGGGTGCACCATAAGGCATGCGCTATATTTCCCGGGTTTTTTTCGTAAGCCAGTAGCATCTGCAAAGCATGCCCACCAACGTTGTTGTTCCTCAGTTCACTTTTTTACTGTCAATATGGTTATCATTTGCACTTTCTTCAATAACGATCTAAGGGGGCTCGGGATGGGATAAATGTTAACCACAAGGCGTAATTTTTGAGTATGTTGAGGAGGTGCCCAAAAGACAACTCTCAAGGTTAACTTCTAGGTGTGTCAAAGAGGTGTCCTAAAGGTGACTTTTAAGGTTAACTTTTGGATATGCCCAGAAGGTAACTAATTTGTGACATAGTTAACCTGCAGGTTAACTTTTGGTTGACTAATGGTGAGTTTGCATTTTTGAGAGGTTAACTTTTAGTTATCTTTTGGGTAACTTCGATTATGTGGGAAGTACAGTAAAATAGATACGATTGAAACTAAAAGAAGGTATATTTTAAATGTCAAGGAAGGCACAGCACAAAGAAAAATACTCAGAAAACAAATATTTTATCTGCTTCTTAATTTGAATATTTCGAATAAAATATTAAAAATAATGCTCAGAAATTATTTATAATTAAAAGAAAATGCGATAATTTGCTTAAAATGTTTTATTTTGTCAATGCACTGAACAAAATTAGCACATTATATGAAACTTATAATCTCTTTAAAAGTAAACAATAAGAAGTTTGACTCTTCCAAATAAGTACTTGTTTCTACAGAAATTAAAATTAAATTCTATTTAGGAGCTACCCGAGAGTAACAGGCACTTTACATATATATAAAATCTTTTCAAGTATTGAACATTTAAAAATATTACTTTTACATTATCGTAAACGACTGGGGTTGAATAATTAATTCATTAATCATTTTAATATTTTCATACATATCGTTTTAATAAACTTTTCATAAAGCAATCAGCGTAAAGCTAAGCAACCAGATATATTTTTCGTAACACTTCGACCACATAGAGTATGAAAAATCAGCTGCGCACGTAGCATAGATTCGTATTGTTACAATTGATTTTTTAAAAAACATATTAAAATAAATGTTAAAAGTAAAATCACAACCTCAAACTTGCAGCATGGTCTGAGAAGTTGTAATTAACACTGGAAAACGTAAACATTAAAATTTAAAAACCACAACAAATTATAGGTACCGTATGTACAAATAAATAAATGTATTTTCTACACATAATATCTGTCAACATATTTGTCAAACAATTCAAAAACAAACAACAAATGTGGCGTTTTCGAACTCAGAAATAATAAAACTATTATTAGAATTACAAAATATTACAAGGAGATTACAATACAAAACACAGTCACTAATATTTCGATATCGTTCCATGTTAAGTGAGATTATTACAATTATAACAAAGCTAGTTTGTGCAGATGTAAATCTAATCTAAACTACCCGTTTATAAAAGTTATGCTGCAAAGTTTCATTCTATAACATGCGGATGTTCTTGTCGGTATACGGATTAGCAATGTAGGATCTAGAAAGAAAATTATTACATTAAAATTAATTGGTTCTGTTGTTCTTCTTTCAAAACCATGCACTTGTTAAGAAGACAAAAGTTTCTTGGCTATCTGAGCTACAAGGACGTAATAAAGAAGCACAGCATTGACTATTATACTTGCGAATAAGGCAATAGTTAAGCTTGTTTCTGAATATACAGTCGAACTTCTATATACATTTTTCTCAAGGGTCCCGACAGCTTAAAGATAACAAAATTGTGTAGTATATTTCAATGTCAAGTATACTGTCCCTTTCTCAGTATTTGAAACTTACTGTACTACCGCCAAATTTGTATTTGAGCTTGCACATGCAATTTCACAAATTTAGTTTGCAGTTGCATTTGTATTCTTGCATAGTGTACTCGTATCGCTAAAATCATAAAATGGCGCAACGAAGCAGAAACTATATAAGTGTATGTGAAAAGTTAAAGCTGTAGGCGAGAAAAGAAAGTTCGCGTTTGAGTTTTGTAGCGCAAGGTTGTGTTCGCCACGCTCGCTGGATTCTCAAGTGCAGTTGATAAATCCTGAGGTCGTCGGTCAGCTGGCGTACCAGATAAGTGAACAATTATTTACTTTATTTGTACCGTTATTGTGCACACCAAGTATCACAAATCCAATTTCGATACTGAAAAACAAAACATGCAGCCTGCTGGGCCTGGCCCAGGCGCCGGCAATGGATATCAAGGCATAATGCCAGGCTTTACTTTTAATCACATGCCAAATCATCATCAAAGTGGTTTATATTATCAACAACCCGCTCCTGTACCTGGTCTAGGTCTACCCCAACAAACACAATTCGCAAGCAATTTCCATATATCCCAAAATCCATCCTCATCCATAGTTAATTATCAGCAGCAGTTTCCCCAATTAGCCTCAACACAATCACAAAGTCAGAGTTATGCAGCAATGCAAGACACACAAGACATACAAGTATACACCGACTCAGATGAGGACGTGATAACTAAAGAAAATAGCTGGCAAGAAGTACGTCGAACTAAGCGTAAACGTGCAACTCAAATACAGTCTAGAAGAAAGCAAGTACCAACAAAAACACCACATGACCCGCCATCTACTAATACTGTACCACAAACAAACAGATTTATAGCTCTATCCAATCAAGAGGCAGAAGTAACGACAGATAAAATCGAAACCCCCACTATTAATACCCCGAAACCACCTCCAATGTTTATTCAAGGAGTTAAAAACTACCCCGATATGGTTAAAAGTTTAAGTTCTATAATTCTACCAACAGAATACAATTCGAAATCAATGGCGGATAATGAGGTCAAAATTAATGTTAACACGCCTGAAAATTATCGCAAACTAAGCAAATACTTGCAAGAAAACAATATTAAACACCACACATACCAATTTAAACAACAACGAGCTTATCGAGTAGTTATAAGGCATCTACATCCTACAGTACCGGTGAGCGACATTAAGGAAGAATTACACCAGCACGGCTTTATAACTAGAAATATCCACAATATAAGAAGTAGGGTGTCTAAAGACCCCTTGCCTCTATTCTTTATTGATTTAGAACCAGCAGACAATAATAAGGAAATCTATAACCTTAAACATTTACAAAATATGTCCATTCAAGTTGAACCTCCACGTAAAAAGGTCGAACTAGTGCAATGCACTCGGTGTCAATCGTATAATCACACAAAAGCATATTGTCATCGAGCATTTGCATGTGTGAAATGTGGAGGGGCGCATGACACACTAACTTGTAAGAAAAAACCAGACACACCTGCCACATGCGCTTTGTGTGGAGGACCTCATCCTGCGAATTATAAAGGATGCATGATCTATCAAGAATTACAGAAAAGAACGAGACAAACCAACAATCAAAACAATTCTGCTCCGATTTACCAAAGTCCAAGATATGCTGCTGCTCTTAAAACAAATATTAATCCCACCATACTTCCTACAAATATACCTCAAAACTCACCAACAAGTTTTGACACGCCTTTAACCAAGTTTTTGGATGAATTCAAAAATCTCTTTAACCAGCTACTTCATCAAAATAGTATGATACTGTCCATGCTAACCACTGTCATTAATAAGATAACTTCATAATGGCTACTTCATTAAGAATAGGCTTATGGAACGCCAATGGCTTGATTCAGCACAAAGACGAGTTAGCAACATTTCTAAACTTAAATAAAATTGATATCATGCTTATATCTGAGACTCATTTTACAGAAAGAACTTATCTTAAAATACCCTACTACGAAGTGTACCATACAGAGTATCCCGATGGCACCGCACATGGTGGGTCGGCTATCATTATAAAACAAACTATCAGTCATCATGAACTAGGAAAACACCAGGATGAATTTTTGCAGGTTACAACAATACAAATTAAAGGTCCATCTGGTCTCTTCGTTGTTTCAGCAGTCTACTTGCCTCCTAGACATCGATTTACAAAAGGCAAATTATTGCCATTCTATGATATACTAGGACCCAGGTTTCTTGTGGGAGGAGACTACAGTGCCAAACATACTTACTGGGGATCCCGGCTAATAACTACAAGGGGTAGAGAGTTATTCAAAGTCATTACTGAAAGAAACTATTTACACATGTCCTCGAGCACTCCTACGCACTGGCCAAGTGATCCAAACAAAATCCCGGACTTATTGGATTTCTTTATAGCCAATGGTATCTCAAATAACTATGCTCATGTTGAGCCCTCTTATGACTTATCATCAGACCACTCACCAGTTATTGCTACTCTTAGTACTACTGTTATATTAAAAGAAAACCACACAGCTATATTTACTCGACGTACAGATTGGGATGCTTTTCGAGAATATGTTGAGCAAAACCTTGAAATTAATATCAGATTAAAAACGAAGGAAGAGCTGGAGGGAACTATAAATCATCTGATTCAAACTTTACAAAAAGCGGGATGGCACGCCACTCCCTCTATCGAACGCATACGTAAATCACAAGTAAACGTTCCACTAGACGTCAACAGACTGGTCGCTCAAAAGCGTAAAGCAAGGGCCAAATAGCAACGCACGTGTAATATTCTCGACAAAAGAACATACAACCATTTAAGCAACCTTTTAAAAAGAAACATAAGGGAATTAAAAAATCAACAATTTTAAACATGTCTTGGCACACTAACAAGGGATGATAATTCAATTTCGAAAGCGGCTAAAAGTTTCAAACAGCCACAGATCCACATACCTCCCATAAGAAACCAAATGGATCAGTGGGCAAGATCCGACGTAGAGAAATCCAATGTTTTCGCTCATTACTTTGCAGAAGTTTTTCATCCCCATTCAAATGAAGACAACGCAGAAGTGGAAGAATATCTAACAACGCCTCTACAACTATCATTACCTATCAAGGCCTTTTCACCTCTAGAAATAGTACAAGAAATAAAATATCTGAATATCAAAAAAGCACCCGGCTATGACCTTATAACGGTAAAGGCACTGAAAGAACTGCCTAGAAAAGGTATTATTTTGCTAACCATACTTTACAATGCAATTCTTTGTCTTACTTACTGTCCACTGCAACTCAAATTTGCCCAAATTTTTATTATACTATAACCAGGGAAACCGCCAAATGAGATGACTTCTTATAAACCTATCAGCGATTTCCAAATTGTTAGAAAAATTAATTCTCAAAAGAATACACGTCGATATATTTTTAGAAGAGTTGCTACCTCATCACCAGGCTTTCAGGCACGAGCATTCTACCATCCAACAATGCCATCGCTTAGTTGACTTAATAAATAAAGCAATGGAAGACAAGAAATATTGTCGTGCAGTCTTTCTAGATGCTCAACAAGCCTTCGATAAAGTCTGTTAAGGGTTATTATTCAAAATTAAAAAATCCTTTCCTCATCAGTATTTCCTTCTTCTTAAGTCCTATCTTGCAGATCGCTACTTTCAAGTAAAGTCCGGTTGTGAAGTATCAGATATTATGCCAATAAACTCCGGTGTTCCGCAAGGTAGTGTTCTTGGACCTCTACTCTATCTGATTTATAGTGCAGACCTACCCACATCTGAAAACACTGTAGTAGGAACCTTTGCGTATGATACCGATATTCTCTGCTGCCATGAAGACCCGCAAACAGCAAACTATCACGTACAAGACCACATAAGCTCTGTCAGTAATTGGTTGACAAACTGGCGTTTAAAGGTCAACGAATCAAAATCCGTCCAAGTTACGTTTACGCTGAGAAGGCAGCAATGTCCATCTATATCAATTAATGGCATTGGAACAAAACATTCTAAGGAAACGAGTTACCTAGGTATGCACATGGATAATAAACTTACGTGGAAAAAACACATTGGCAAAAAGAAAAGGAATGGACTTAAAAGTCAAAAAACTTTACTGGCTTGTGGGCACAAACTCCAGTCTTTCATGCGAAAACAAGATTCTACTGTATAAGACAATCATCAAGCCTATATGGACGTATGGCATCGAACTGTGGGGTTGCGCTAGTTCCTCAAATGTAGACGTGCTACAGAGATTTCCGTCCAAAACTCTGCGTGCCATAGTCGATGCCCCATGGTACGTATCTAACCGTACATTACATGGAGATCTAAGGTACCATACGTCAACGAAGTTATACATCACTACATGATTAACCATATGCATAAACTTCAAGCTCATCCCTACCCAACTATTCGGCCTCCTCTATTAGACAATACCCATCGAAGACGCTTGCGTAGGAAATGGACAATAGATTCAGTTACTGAGGTTTAGATATGCTGAAAAATTCTTTACATTCAAAAATTTATATATGTATATTAACATCAAAATATTTTTTTACTAAACAGTTACAATACCAATAATGATAAACAGTAGCATTTTTAAACACTGCTGACAACCGTTTGAAATAAACGGTGAGGTAAGACATAACTTCTCAGCACTATTGATTAATGTATGTATATTATGAGCGAAGATCCATTAAGAACCACATCTAAAATTATACTAAGTGCTCTATATGTCGGCTATTTTCTTGAACACACAAATTTAATTGATGTATAGAGGAATTGTTGACACTTTTCAACATTGCAGGTGTTATGTCTCTAAAAGCCTATTGAATTCGCACTCGCATATTTTTTATCGTCGTAGGGGGTATTTTGTAAACTTTATCTTTTACAAACCCCACAGAAACAACTCTAATTTGGTCAGGTAAGGGAACCTTGCCGGCCAAGCCATTGAACTTCCTATCTCATTTATTGGGAAAGTCGGCGTTTAAGACGTTTGTACCGTCCAAATTATAGTGTGAAGCGGCCCCGTCATGTAGCAGGCATAAGTTCTGTACAATGTTGAACGGAATATTTTATAATAAATTCCAGAAGATGTGTTCTAAAAATTGTAAATATGTTTGACCATTCAGGTGTTCTTCAAGAAGTGTGGGCCAACGACATGTTCGCCTCCCAAACATTTAAGGACCATCGATGTTGATTATCCACTTCTCTTACAAATGACGGATGTTCCGTTGAATAACAGTGGAAGTTGTGACGATTCACATTCTCATGTTTATGAAAAGTTGCTTTTTCGAAGAGACATAAAGAAATTAGGTTGAACATTTATTTCTTGTTGGGCCCATTCGCCGAACATTACCCGACGTTCAATATCATGATCAAGCAGTTCTTGATGAAGTTGAATGTGGTAGGGAAGGCACCACCACTTTCTCAATATTTTCCAACAGAATACTGGCTTATGTATCTTGTGCTACAGTTTGGATCTTTTACTACAGAAGCTATTATAGAAAAGACGTGTTCATTATTTGTATGCTTAGTTGGTGGAATACTATCGTATTTAACTCGCCCAATATAAATACCATTTCATGTTTTGAAAAATTCATATTGATATTCATATTTGAATAACTGAATTTTGAACCAAACAGCCAATAATACAACGAACATGCTAATTTATTAACAATTGGCAATTCTTTTAACGAAAGTCTGAAGATTCGTTGCTTTTTGTGTAATTTCGTTTTTGTTCTAAAAAGCGCGATGAAAGATACAAATGTTTGTAGTTTTATGTTTTATAAAATCCTATATTCATTAATATATGTTTAGACCATCGTGTTTTCAAAATTTAAGAGGAAGTTAATTATTTCCAAAACAATTAGCGATAGATACCTAAAACTCTATATCGTTGTAATGATAAAAAAAAGAAATCCAAAAATGTAACAATATACAGGATGTTCTATTTATAAAAAAGAAGTTATCCATTGTACCGCTACAAAAGAACACCGTGTATAGTTAGCAGTAATTTTAGCTGATGCACAGTAATCAAACAAACAGCTTTTGTATTTAAAGTTTTCTCCAAGCTGCTATATTATAGACATTAGGAAACAAAATCGCTCTATTATGTCACCCTGTATAAGCAGAAATATTTATTTAGGTTCTTAAAATCCATGTGGAGGGTGAAAATGGCTAACTTCAAATCCTAC